>PQWD01004108.1:0-251020 GCA_019425675.1 Leucinodes orbonalis
TTATAGGGTACGCATGGGCATTTAGACCCTGACTATTTTGTCTTTCTTTTGACATGACATTGCGGGTTATGTAAATACTCTGATGGCTCCGAAAGTAACATGTTTCGGTGCCAACCATTCCTAAGCATAGACAAAAAAAAGGGACGGATTTTCATTAATACAGAACGTGTGTTCCCGGAATTACATCCGGCTATGTTGTTTTGAGCGAGAAAATGTCTTAATTTTCCATATAAAAAGCATATCCTTTTTTGAAGTCGGTTAAAAACTGGCCGAATTTTGACACACTTTTTTTGATAATGAGACTCCGTCCTTATTTTTATACGTCCATGTTTTCAAGCAAATCTGGCCTGTCAGTCAAAATTGTTGAAACCTTATTGATGGAATGACCTTATTTATATTTAACTTATACTAGTCATAATGAAACATGGAAAACTAAATAGTTACGCGTTGGGTTTAAACAATATTATCCCACCTACGTACCAAATTTCCTTATTATTTTAATGGACTACAAACAGTAGTCTACACACAGATATAGGATATACGTCAGCGTAGCGCGCTAATTCTAAATATATGAGTCTACATTATATAATAAATTCAGATATATTAAATAAATCATATTTATAATATAATATACAGGTATCCTGTCAATAACAATTTAATGGACATAATTCATTTCATAGACATTCATGCTAGGATCAGAAACTTACGATAAAAAACCGCTTTTTCTCTTTATCCCGTCGTTACGCTATTGGTCAGCATCTAAGTTGGGTCGTAACCTTTGGCCCAGTACCATCTGCCATCAAAACAAATCACTACTAATCAATACAAGTATAAAGCTACATCCATGTATCATTTATGAACTATATCCATATAAAAATCATTATTACAGACTTAATACTTACACTGCCTAGATCTCTCTGCCTCTCCAGCGCTAACCACTAAACGAGTACGATTTAACACTCTTCACACCGCCTAACGTTCATTAAAGACCTCTTGACAAACAATGGAAAAAAAGAAACAAAAAACACACTCTATCGATGAGTACAGGTACTCATTGGCATCACTTCGGCGAAAACTGATATCTCTCAGAGATGGTTACTTAATCATTCCACATAAAATTGCGTAGCCGGACGCGTGTAAGATGGAGACGCGAATTCCCACCGCGAGTTTCGGGGGACTGAGGGCTGAGCCTACTGGAAAATATCAACCCTCGGCCGGGAAACCGAGAAAAGTGACCCGACGTGGAAGCGGAGCGGGTGAATACTGACTCCTTTAGCGGATTGACATAGCTATGAGTCAGAAAAGGTCGGATAGAGAACGCACCGTCCTCTCCTGGCGGTATCTCGGGCGACGCGCTCCGAACACAACCGGCAATGAACGAACGATGGCGAAAGCTCAATGAGCAGCGATAATTCATTATAATGAGAAAAAGACATTTCTCAGATACCTCCACCGTCTTTGGCCGTTTGTAATCCTTATATGCTTAACAGGTGTTTTTTTTTTTCATTTAATTATTATCATCGCAATTTTGCGTGAATGCCGTTTGCAAGTTCGGTACCTTACTTTTAAAGGTAGCAGTGCTGATTCTGATATCTTAAATTTTTGGGTTTTTCTTTATGTTATCGAATTCATAAATACTATCGCCATATCTATATGGAATCTAGCAAATGGCTAATTCCCTACATTAATATTTCTTAAGCGACTAAAAGTAACTGTCAAATTTTAAAGGTAGTTATTTACATTAGTTACAAATATATTTTTTATGAGTATCGGTGGCTCATTGGTGTGGACTGTTGCCTTCCGATTTGAAGGATGCACGTTCAAATCATGCCACGTACCAATGTCTTTTCGAAGTTTGGAAATTACAATAACATGTACGTTTATCCAAAGCTCTTGCGGTGAAGGAAAACACCGTGAGGAAACTTGCGCATTCCTACGAGATTCAAAGGTTGTGCGTGAAGTCGGCCAATCCGCACTGGACCCGCGTGGACGCCTTAGGCCTATAAACCTTTTTCCTCACCTCAGTAATAAATCTCACCCTCCCAACCTCAGTCATAAATATTTTTAAGATAAAAAAGTAAAAATGCTGATGGGTCAGCACTGGCTTCGTTGTCTGTTTTTGTCCTCGTTTTCAGTAAGGTGCATCAACAATAGGTATGTTTCTTTGTCATTGTTCGAAGATAATCATCAGACATAACTAAGTAATGTTTAAGTAAGAATTTAGCAAGAAAAAAGTTTATGCGATTATGTCATGAGTGAGTCATGGAATTATACGTTTATCCGCCAACATAATTATTTATCGCATATTTATTGACTTGATATGGATTTGTGTCAGATGTACGAGTATTTGTTTGTAAGGTACTAACAAGTGTTTTATATTGAACTAGCTGTTCCTCTCGGTATAAGATTAGGCATATTCTCCCGCAGTAAAACAACTTAAAAGTAAAACATTGGATCATCATCATCAGCTCATTAAACGTCCCCACCGAGGGGCACGAGCCTACCCGTATAGGGTGATTAGGCCTTAGTCGTCCACGCGGGCCCAGTGCGGATTGGACGACTTCACACACAACCTTCGAATCTCTTCGCAGGCGTGTATGAAGGTTTCCTCACGATGTTTTCCTTCACCGTAAGAGCGTCGGATAACGTACATATATTTTCGAAAATTCGAAAATACATTGGTACGAGTCGGGATTTGAACCTCAGTCCTCCCGGTAGGAAGGCGACAGTCCACACCACTGAGCCACCGACGCTCTTAAACATTGGATAGTTTTTCTAAAATAAAAAGTATATTATCAAATAAAAATAGCTTATGTTTTTCCTTATTTCATCAGCTATCTGCCAAAAAAGTGTCGTCCAAATCGGTCTAGCCGTTTCAAAGATTACTCGATATAAACAGACAGACAGACAAAAATAAATAATAAATATATGTTGAATGTGATGTTAGGGTAATATTATTGTAATACTGCTTTAAGAGATGACGGTAAACCCCCTGGTATGAATATGAGCCTGTTAGAAACCAAAACCTTAGTTGAGGTTAAGGGTTATTGTATGTACCAACTCATCCGCGACACCACTTGTGGATGAATCGACGCCTAACAATTTGAAAAGGGTGGAAACTCGTCTGCGAATGAAATATTTGCGGATAACCTCAGTTGTTACAAATGTCCATGGGCGGCGGTGACACTTTCCATCAGGTGAACCGCATGCTCCTTTGCCTCCCTATTTTATTATATAAAAAAAAGATATATATACTTTTATATTATATACTCTTTGTATACGATGACGTCGATGACGCTAAAAGTTTGACAAATGGTAAATATGAAAAATTGATCCCACAATTTCCTCCCATATAGGGCGTACAATGGTAGTCCACGTGGGATTAGTACGCAGGTATTGCACGTGCCTTAGAGACCACACAAAGCGATTACGTACGAGTATCTACACGTGTCGACGATTACATAAACAAATGAACATCACTGAATTAGTACCTATATTTATTTTGTATTTACAAGGGACTGTTAAACTTGGACACGTAGGTACCATGATTTTCATTTCAGCTCGACATCTATGCCTAGTGTTTACGTTTTTTAAAGTATCTACAGAACCCTAAAAAAACTTAACCGTGAATGCATGCATACACTAGGTTATGTAGTTGAAACGCAGAACCAATCCATCAGACATTCATTACAGCCAAATGCAATATTGTAGGTACCTCGTAGCCTATTCCGCGCAGTTTGATTGCAAGCCCTGTTGATGCCTAGCTATGTATGCAGTATAGATGGCACCGACATATAGTTGAAGAGTTAATTGGGATGATGACAGTGTTTTATTGAATGATACGGACACTGAACAGATAATTGGCAATTTATTAAAAAACGTTTACTATGATTCAGTAACCTGACTGTTAAGAATATCTATTAAAAAAGGAAAAACAAGCTCTGCCATTAGTAGTAAGTGTAGTAGTAAGTGCAAACATTACCTGAGTACTTATACAAATACTTTTCATGCTATGAAGGCGGGAAACAAACAAATACTGGAAACATTTTCAAGATTCGACTATATAAGTATACCTAAATATAGTACATGAAAAAAGACCCCGAGCATAGCTTGCTCCATTGCGTGTTGAGTGACTTTGAACTTGTAAACAAATCCCGAAAAACGGGTTTCACACACTCATACTATTCTGAAAGACCTATTCAATGATACCCCTTGTGATGGGACGGGTAAACATTTTGTTTTCAAAAAAATGGCGTTTGACGTCCATCATTTTAATGTTTTCAGGTATCCTGTGACACTCGCGGTATGAAGACAAATCTAAAGTTACCATATGTTAACATACAGATGAGAGAGCTGTATCTCCGTTTAGGCTGCAGCAGATAACATAGAAATCTCCATACATACAAACATACGTCCGCTTGAAAAACATAACCCTCATGGAACAATCGGGTAAAAACGCTGCAATACATATGTACCTACCGACCCAGAGTTTCAAAATTATAAAAGCTTTAAATGAATTTTATTAAACCGATAGCTTTAACCACGGGCATCATAGGATAAATGTTCCAATCAAAATATATGAAGATTGATCATAAATATTGTCGTCAATTAATATCTATTGTCAGAAACTGAGTTGAACGTACTTGAATGAATAAGTGTTTAAAAAGTTGACGACTCAGTACCGAATCTGTCTACCACCTAGTAAAACGTAACCTGCCTAACTCATTTGCATTTAAAAAAATCAAAATGTTTACGTATGAATATCAGAGTTTGTAAAGTATAAGTTAAAGCTAAAGAGACACGTCATGTTACATCTAAAAGTATGTCAGAAAAAAACTTTCATGGAGCATTGAATTGGTTAAAAACCAGATGCCCTCTAAAAGTACTGTAGTAAAGTATCTACTAACCTACATAACGTAGTTTTTTAGGTACACTATAGAGCATATCTGCAGACGTAGATACCTACCTAATTTACTATCACTACTATCCAATGATCATTGTTGGATTAAGGCCTCTACAAACATGTTATGTTTTTAAACCCCATGTTGAACCAGTTCGTTTTGGCGGGTAGCCAGAGCCTCTATCTGAGCGTAGGGGAGACCTAGGTATGACCAGCGGTGGACTGCAATAGGGTAAAACGATAGACAGAGCCTCAATACTCCTGAAATGGATTTATCATGCCTATAACGTCCCAATGTAGGGCACAGGCCTTCTCACGTAGCATAGAGCGATTGGGTTATATCTAGTGTTGCCAGGTACGATTTGTTATAAATCGATACGTGACGTCAAAAAATTCAGGATTTAAGGAATTCGCTTGCAGATTGGGACAGTAAACAAGAGATAGGAAGTTTTGGTGCAATGAAATGCGTTTTAAACTACTAGTTCAAGTATAGTATTATATTAATTATCTAAATTAATATGTAGGTATGTTAGTTAAGGCGGCAGTGCCGTGCGTGACCGATTGTTAAAGTCAAAACACATTTATTGAACTTACAAAAGCATTTATGAACGTCAAAATGCAATAAAAAAAGTGCATAGTTTGTATCACAGACATCCGAATATACAATTAGACTGGACAAGCCGCCAAGTTTATAGGCAGTCCCAGTGTCGCAATTTCTTTTCGGTTCTTACCTGTGAAAAGTTATTATATTTCTTGGAAAATTTACTGATTCATTGCGATGATGGCATGTTTCAATTGCACAGGATGGCATTTTCGGAAAAACGGTAATTTCTTCTTAATATTCGTGCGTCTTGACTCGTCTCACAGAGCGTAAACTGGCAGCCAGTGTATGCTCGTTGAGCTTACATTTGTCGCACTTAAAAACGCGGCTTGCCCCATCTCCTGTATTGGGAAATCTGTGGTTTGTATAACAGTTCAATTATTTAAATGAAACAATAAATAATTTCGAGGATTTTAAATAAAGCGCTTCAAAGGTTTTGGCCTGCTGAGAGAGAAGCACCCAAAAAAACTCAATTGCCCACCATCACCTATTTAGGATGTCGAATAGACAGAGCGCTAAAAATGGTCCCACAAGTGGACCATGTGATCAATCAAGCTAGAACAGCCAGAGCTATACTTAGCCAAGTTCTAGCGACCACTTTACAATCAAATATAAAAACATCAATATACAAAATGTATATCCGGCCTAGACTGAGTTATGCAGCCTCAGCTTGGTTTGAACCGTGCAGACAATGGGCCGCTAAAACACTTGCGAGGAATAACCCAATCATGCTCGACCTCCGATATCATCGAACCGAACTAAAAACAGGTGGACCCGAGGAGGCAACAATCGGAAAGGATTTACCAAGATCTACCTCCGTGTCAGATGACGCAGATCGTTCATTGGGCCTCTCTTCGCGGTCTCACCCAGTAGGCTTGACCGCGCCGAGGGCGGCAAGGCGTAAGTACACGGAGAAAAAGAAGGCGGAAATTCCCAATATAAAAAAACAATTTAACATAGGGGCAGGGCTCCCCCTTGAGATGATGCCCGGGCAAGGCATGGCCTGAGGCCCCTATCCTCACACACTGAGATAAAGCTAGAGATAGAGAGATCTATGACCAGCAGTGGCTTGTGATCGGTAGACGCGAAAAAATACTATGGGACTGTAAATTAAACTACGATAAAAATTATGTAAAAATATTTTATTGACTTATTCACAAATACAAAATGGACGGATTGAAAAAATCATTTAGAAACATGTATTTCATTTTTAATTTAAAGTAAATTTAATATGCTAACAAATGTACATAGTACCTTTACAGTTGCATCATTATAAAAAACTTCGTTTTTACTTGTCTGATATATATCAATAAGTAAATAACGTATGCGATTCCCTGGAGGATGAAATAATTTACGAAAAATGCTTGCACGATGTAATTCATAAATATTTTTAATCCGTAATCCGAGCAGCGGTGGCTCATTAGTGTGGACTGTAAGTTGCCTTCCGATTTAGAGGGTGCAGGTTAAAATCCCGCCACGTATCAATATATTATGCCAATTTTCGGAATTATGTTTGTTACTTCCGACGCTCTTACGGTGAAGGAAAACATTGTGAGGAAACCTGCGCACGCCTACATAGAGATTTAAGGGTTTTGTGTAAAGTCATCCAATCTGCACTGGGCCCGCGTGAACGACTAAGGCCTAATCACTCTATAAGCCTACCGGTTTTATTTACGGGTAGGCTCGAGCCCCTCAGTGGGGATATTTTTATCATTAACGCAGCAATTATTAAATGCATAACTGTTATGTTATTAGAGAAATAAAGAATATTGAGAGGTAGCCACACAGAAAACCTTATACTTGTTCACTTTCAGCGCAGGTAGTAAATGTGTGTCTGTTCAGCAGTCTTTTCCACACTTTATAAACCAATATTAAACCAATAATATTCCAAGTACTCTAAAACAATAGAAAGTGTGTAATGCCTGAATCTGATTAGTGCTACAGTACTTTATCATATAATGATAGATGTATATTTTATTCAATAAAAATTTTCAGTTGTCTTTGCCCTCAGACTTCATGATTGTTTTGAAATAATCAGTCCCAAATGACTTAAAAGTAGCCTAACAAATACTAACTATACACTTGTGTTCAGTTATTATTAAATAAAATTGTCTTACATTTATTATAAAAAACTTCATATAAAAGCAACATTTTCAAACAATACACTTGTAATATTTTTAGAGGACACTTAAAATTATAAATGGTATTCTGTGAACTCCTCCAATGCTTGGTATTAAAATCTTACTACTACAGAGGGCTGTAAGTATTCTGAAAGTCTTTTGTTACTTAAATAACTAAATATAAATTACATCCTAGTAAATTACAGTGTAAACATGGACAGTTTAGATAGTACATTTTAAGTATTCATTCATAACAATTAACCCCTTTAGGGTGGTACATTTTGATGAAAAACTTAATTGTTATTACCTCGCAAAGGGGTATAGACTATAGGCACTTAATAGTTTGTTAATTTACCTTATATTATGGATACAATATACAGAGATTCACTCAATATACAGAAATACAGCTTTACAACTTACAGGTTGATGTTTTGACATGGTCACAAGTGACTACACTGATGTATCGTTTTGATGGGAAAAATCATTAACACTTATACTAGCGACCCCTGGCTTTATATGCATGCAATACTGATACTAAATACACAACAGCAGTTGCTGTATATATATAACTGCATTTAGTATATTATGTTACAAGCTGTAACATTGTGTCTATATTATAAAGAAACACATGTTTTTAATTTATATTAAGTATTTGTACAAATAGAAAGTGGTTGACAATGTACCAGCCAAAAGTCCTATAGATGATTTAATGTATGAGGAATGGTTACAATCATCTGTGGAACAATAACATTCTTCCCAATACACACCATTAGCGTAGACACCCCAATTGCACACACCCGTGACACCAGTGTCAGCCACTGATGCACAGCGGCGTATAACTTGACGCCATCTGCCATCCCCTGGAAATATACATGTACACTTGTTAATAATTATGGTTTTAGTTTTTTTATTCCAAATTGAAGGATGTAGTAATTTTATTAATGGTAAAGCTTTAGAAATTTGCTCAATAAGTATCAGGTTTTGCCTCTGGCTCTAGTCTCTTACAATCTTAAATTGATCTGTGATTATGATACCGTAACACAGCTAAGATATTAAGGTTTTGGAGAAAAATAAGATAATCAAAGATAGAAGATTATTATGCACAACATGTGCATTTTTTTATTAACTGTTTCTAATAAAATTATATTTTAGCTATTGTTTTTTTAGATGCCTCATACTTTAAAAATTTATACAAATTCAATGGACATTTTTGGATGTAAGAATGACATTGAGAAGAATATGAACCATAAGTGGTTCTTCCTAGTACAGAAGGAAAATCACAACAAATAGATGAATCAATTGTCTACATGCATGCTAAGTTTGAGTGGATAAAAGTAGAGAGTATACCTTTTAAGTACCTTGTGGAGTTATCATCAAATCATAGTTCCTATGAAGTACCAAAAAATAAAGGCTTGATATTTGTCAACACACAATGGGCGACAGGAATGTTTATGGTTTGAAACCTTCAATTAATTGGTGGAAGTAGCAATATAAGGTAAGGAGTAACTAAGATACTCACAGATGAATCCTTTTGGTCCTTGTTGAGTAAGTTTCATGCAAAAAGATCCTGGAGTGTGAGACTCATCACTGTTGCACTCTACAGCTACATGACTCTCTATGTCAAACTTCTTGTATGCACCACAGTTGTCTTCACCTTTCGGGTCTTGGAAAGATGCACACTGGTAACATCTGACGGCGAAAGCTAATAAACAAACATACAAAAGTATATTATTTAATCTCCAATGCATCGGTTTTATTGTGAAATAAATATTTGAGATACCAACTCACCTGCTGGCAATGCACAAACAATGAAAATAAATAAGGTTTTAGTGAACATTTCCATTTTTAATAGCCCTTAAAATTTTTATGCGTTAATATTGAAACAAAAAAATACACCACACCCAAACAAGACCAAATGGGAATTATTGGGAACAACTTTTATTTTAACGTACATTTTTTGACATTGACAGCCTGAACATATTAAAGATATCTCAGAATGAAAATATTTTAAAGATATCTGTGACTAAAAAAATGCATAATATTTTTTTAATCATTTTAACAAATAATTGAGAATACCTAGTGTGTCTTAAAAAACGGTAGTATGATTTCTGGATAACAGTTTTTGTAAAAGTAAGAAATGTCTAAATGTCGAACGTTACATTGAGCAGCGTCAAAATAGTACATAAACAACAAACTTTAAACGGACTTTATATAGTATTGCGGCGAACCGTATTTTTTATATTTTGTTTACAAATATAACACATCATTTAAAAATGGTATTTAAAAACAAATACTAATTGGAATCTGTTTTGTTTTACACATTGTGCCTTATGGTGAGTTACATTCATATTTGAAGACCGAAATACTTGCGGTCACGCCCAACTAACATGTTTAAAAGTTTGTTCGGATTTTTTTAGTTTACAGTATCAAATGCTGGGACTGTAGATCAAGCAATGACCCCAAGTGTGCAGATCCATTCGATAATAGTACGGTTCCAATTACGGATTGCAAACAAGAGAGAGGTTTATCCCACCTACCTGGAATCAGGCCGACAATGTGCAGAAAGATTAGACAGAAAGGTATTCAATAAATAATAATATTAATTAATATCTACTGACATTCACACAGCGCCAACTAACCCCAAACTAAGCATGAGCCTGTAATATGGATACTAAACAATAGATTAACATACATACCTTTTTTGTGAATATATACTTAATATACATACATAGAAAACACCCAGACCAATACAAACAGACTGTTATCCCAGAAATAAACTATCCCAGTTCATTATCTAGTCCCATGCCATGCTTATTTATAATATATGTCATTACAAAATGTTTCTAATTAGATATATTATCTACAATTTATATTCACAGATTTCAAATGTAAAATTTATGTAGCCTATGAGTTATGACTAACCAGTGTTGTCAGTAAATTATAAAATATTGCACACAAAACTTATTTGTTGCAAAATTCTACAGTATAATTCAAATGAAAAGTTTCACATTTATTTTATATATTTCAGTAAATGGTGTATGGAGATACTTCCGTGGCTGTGCATACTTAGGAGAAGTTGGTATTCAAGGAGATGAAAGGTTCTGCCTTATGAGAACTGGTACATATAACATATTTATAGAGTACTGCACATGTAACAGCAAAGATGGTTGTAATACATCATCATTGTTTAGTCCAATGCCATTTTTGTTATTAGTCTTAACAACATTAACATTGTATGTTAAAAATATGTTATGAAACCCGTAATTCTTGTATGACCACTGATTTAATTCAAAGTTTCTATATGTTGACACAGCTATAGAAGTGGTTATAACATTGATTACTAAAGTATCTGAGTTCATATAAGATTTAAACAATTGACTGATAACATCAATATTATGTATGGTCAGGTAGTTGCATATTTTATTTAGTATCTTTGGTTTTTGAAAAAATATTTCATTGGTATTTTTTATATAATTATGTTATAGGTAATCTCCATGAAATGAAATCCATAAATAAGTAATCAAAATCTGAATTTTATATAAATTAGTATTTGTACAGCAGTGTGTTATAATTTTAAATAATTTTATTTCTTTTTATGTAAAATTGTGCCTTATATAATTGACCATATTATGAACAAAGTCTATGTCTCAAAGCAAATGTAATTATCATTAAAAATAGGTTTATCTATATAAAATGAGAAACTCAGTAGAGAGATTATCCGTCTATGCAAATGAATGTCAACTTGTCCGTCCTTCTTTAGAGTAAGAAAAATCTTGAAATAGTAATAAATATTTTTATCTAGTCTATTTGTTTCAATTATGTTACAGTAAGAGTACAAAACCAAGTTATTTTTAATTATTTGATTTTCTTTATTACAAATTTTTGGTTTAAAGTGATGTTTATTAAATACCTTATATTTGCCCATAATCTGGTTAACTGATAAGTAAAACCATAAACCTCAATTTATGTCAAACAAATCTATACTAATATTAAAGAGTTAGTTTGTACGCCCTAATCTCAGGAACTACTGAAACGATTTTAAAACTGTCAGTGTTAAATAGCTTATTTATAAGAACCTCCTCTTCCTATATATATTCATCACGCTAAGTACAAAAGGAGCGTAGTAGAAGGGAATAATGTTAGAAAATCGGGGATTTTTTCCTACTGAGAGCTTCCGCTGCGAAGTCATTATGACAGTATGGTTCCATTTAAAGTTTGCGATAGTATAATATTATGATTTTTTAGGGTTAACTATAACCTTTTATTTGCTAATTAAATTCATTCTAAATAATTATTTTTTTGCGAAAGTGGTTTCTTAAACATTCTATTAATATTTATAAAAAAAACTATTATCTAAATAAAAAACGTCATTCACCACAAGTATTTAATTTAAAACAAATTTGACCTTAACATCATTCGATTTAAATGAATATCTCGTGAAATATTCCAGTTCTAACTAACTTAGAAAAAGAAGTAGCGGGTTAAAGTACCTAAGCATTAGTCCAAAGTAATATAAAATCATCAATTTAAAAATGTATGGTGTATGGAGAGATGTATGGTGTAGTGCCAAAATGTATAGCTGCTGTAGTGCAATGAAGCGATTACAGCAAAAGGTAGTAAAATAGACCCCTTTTTTATAACATAGGGAGGCAAACGAGCATCCGGTTCACCTGATGGAAAGTGTTATCGCCGCCCATGGACAATTGCAACAGCTTAGGTCACAGGACGTTGCGTTGCCAGCCCTTGATATCAAGAAAATATGCTCTCTTTTTTAAGGATCAGGGCCAGGTCATATCCTTCCGGAAACGTTTCCGATGGTAACTGATTTCACAAATTAATCGTACGCGGTAGAAAATGTCGACCAAAACGAACTGTGGAACACCTCTTAACTATCGAAATGGTGTGGGTGAAATCTGGAATTCTGCCTCGAATTACGTAAGTTGAATTCAACAGGAAAAGGTCCAAATAACTCGTCAGAACATTCCCCATGATATATGCGGTAGAGGATGCAGAGCGAAGCTACATCTCTACGCAAACCCAAAGAATCAAGCCGATCGGAAAGATCCTGATAATTAATAATTCTAGCCGCCTCGGCAGGTGTATTGGCCGCCTTCAATATAGGAATAATAAATAAATTTATTTATTTCTCACCACAAATGACATCATACAAATATACAAACCGAAAAAAAAATATCGTCATCATCATCATCATAGCTCATTAACGTCCCCACCGAGGGGCACGAGCCCGTATAGGGTGATTAGGCCTTAGTTGCCGCGGCCCAGTGCGGATTGGACACTTCACACACACCTTCGAATCTCTTGCAGGCGTGCATGAAGGTTTCCTCACGATGTTTTCCTTCACCGTAAGAGCGTCGAATAACGTACATATATTTTTCGAAAATACATTGGTACGTGTCGGGATTTGAACCTCAGCCCTCCCGGTAGGAAGGCGACAGTCCACACTACTGAGCCACCGACGCTCTAAAAAAAAATTTAGGGATTTAATGTAGGAATGTTTGTACTCCGCCTTTTTAAAAATCGTTTAAAAGGGAGTCTTGTGCGATATCACAAGTGAATTCTGTGGTATTACCCAAAAAATCTGCAAGAGTTTTCACGTTCAAAACCTGTTAGTACCAAAACGTACCTATAGCTGCTGTTGTTTTAAGTCGTCATTTGTTCAAAAAGTGTTTTATTCGGATATCCGTTTTTTTCGTTACACTGTCCTTTTACTTTCAACTTGTAATGAATGATCTTGATTTTAGGAAAAAAAAAACAAACGAATATTAACCCCATACTACTACTAAAGCCGAAATGTACCTGGTAGGTTTGGCCTAATAGGTATGACAAAGGGATTCCGTAATCATGCAACAATGGAAAGCGGATATTTATAATAATAATAATATCATTTCACTTATTAAGTAACCAAGACTTAAGTATATGATGCGTAAATATTTCCTACACTTGAGAGTCGCCTCCATCACCCTAAACCTGAATGGAAGAAAGTGCAATGAAGATAAATCAAGGGACATCTTTCAGCAAAAACGTTAGATTTGAAACTAAAACAGTTTTTTAATTTTCTAGGTCGACATAGCTCAGTGATCCTGGAATAGTGCCTGATGAAACTACTAAAGGTAGAATGGAAAACCTTTAGTAAATATGGTTTAAGTAACATTAATCACTATCATTAGTTAGGTACATGGACAAATAAATTCAAAACAAAATTTTCGTGAACAACTTTATTAAGATATTTAACATTAGTGTCTTAATTAGCTTACATAATGCAGTTAAAGAGATGGTTTTAAATACAAAGTAAGATTCATTGTTGAACAAAAATATTCTAAAGGTAGGTAACATAAAGAAATGTACTAGGTACGCGTTAATACGTAGGTATCTAGATGACATTTTTGGATACTTACACAGGTATGTAGGTATACCTACATTTCCCAAAATAAATTCCTTTTAAATAGGCGAGTCGAGTCCTTCCAAAAACTTTAAAGTAATTGTGAATTGGGTCTCTGTAACAGTATTTTGGCTTCTCCATTATCTTATGATGCCAGAATTCTGAACATCTGAACCTGGTACTGGTACTCTCAACGGTTTTTGTTAACTACTTTTAATGCCAAAATTGTGCCTTTTGTTAAGGTCACGGGAGTGACATTGCCATTGTATGATGAAACTCCTTTGAAATACCTGAATATTTTAAAAATAGTCGACACAAACAACAATATTACTATGATTTTTACAGGTAGGATAGGTTAGTGTTTTCAGATCATCGATAGATAGGTACTTTATTTGCTGTACAAACCATTTTACTTAAACATATGTAAAAAATCAGCAAAAACAAAAATATATTTACATTAAAATCAATTTCACTTAATAACTATTATTAAATATAAAAAAATATTTTAAATGGTTTACAATAACGAGCAGGTAACACAATGTTCCAAATATTTTAACAATCGGTGGAAGTTATTACTTTTTTTTAAAGGGAGTAATGGAAAAAATTAAATACAACTGTAGCTAATATCGATTAATTGTAGGTATAACAACCCATTCATACTTAAGCACAATTATCTAAAGCTCCAAAATATTTTAATAACAATACATATAATTATGTTTTCCTAAAGTGCATTATATAATTATACCTGTTTACACGGTGGGCACCTACAAATAAATTAAGCAGCAATATATTCACATGGTCCCGCATTACGGACTGTTAACAAAAACATTTGTACTTTAAACTGATAAATAAAAATACGTACTTACACGCCAGAGAAGACATAGGTACTATACAATTATTTGACTGGCTTTTTATAAAAATTTGGTATGTTTCGTTGGTTGCGTACATGGTTTAAGTAAGCTAAAGAAAAAACTTGAGATATGGTTCGTAAAAAACAAACTTCTATAAAAATGCAGATGTAAATGCTCAGAAAGAATAATTTCTGAAAATACGAGCGGACTGCCTATTTAATACTTTATTGAATGTGGCTTCTACAATAATTATATTATTAAAACTTGTACATGGTTTTATCCGAGTTTCTTTCTTTTCTAACCGAAATTAGATATGTACTGATTGTCGATACTAACTCAGTCCTCTCTGTCATATGAATGGAAATACTAGAAAATGAGGATTTTTGAATTAAAAATAAAGTCTTCTATACTCCACTGGCATGGATAGTCGTAAAGTTACTTGAAGAGAAGCAAGGCCAGAGGGGCAAGCAATAATGCGATAGTCTTCGTGATAGCTGAGGCACCGTTGCAACCGTCGTATTCGCAAGTTTCACAGAACTGCGTCACTTCGTTGGGACCATTGGAAGAGCTCGGACAGGAGTTGCTGTAGTCATCTTGACGCTTCCATGTGCAGCCTCTGGATACAACCATCAGACCGTTGACTGTAAAGGAATTTCATTGTATTAGTTGTTATTAGAAGATAATATTTGTGGCATTGGACGACTCATCGTGAGGCAGCATCGTGTTAGCTGGTGACTTGAGATTCGTTCGTTCTTTGGCAGGACGTCACAAGTTCACATGCAGGTTGAAGACCGCTTTATTATGAGGACAAATTGTAGGTACCTCCTGATTGTATTGTTTGACCTGTCGGTCTTTTAATTGAGTAGGTTTTGATGCAATATTATTTCAATTGGTGATATTATGTTTATTCTGTTGCGAATTCCAAATCTCTCAATAATAAAAGCTTCTGTATTAGTCTTTAGAAATTTTAAAAGATTGTCATTTTTGAAATTTAGCTCGTTGCTCGTATCAAAATAAACTTAGAAAGAAAGCGTTATGAAGGATCCTGTGCTTAGTTGGGGCAGTTGTGTCATAAGTTGACGGCTACTTAATTTGCGACTCTCAATTGGCAAATAAAATATTTTAACAACGATCGACCGACGCCTTGCGAAAGGTACCTATCTGGTGGAGGCTGAACGAAAAAAGCGGAAGAAACCGGAATATATGGCGTAAAATTAATGAGGGAGACCTATGTTCAGTGCACTGTGCTGCTACAGGTTGAAGAGAGAGAGAGAGAACTAGCACGCTGAAATCGGGAGTCTTGCCTCCAGTCGGATGGCGATGATGAGGAAATTTGTTAGATAATAATCTCTTCTGGGTTAACATGGGACGCTCAGCGGCACTATAACCACGACATTTTATACACCGTATAATATATATTTGACTTGACGTAATGTTTATTATTCATGGCACATAAAGAGAACATAAAACATGTTATGGCCCAAAAACGGTTAGCAAAACGTCACTATTTTAGCACACGCGCTGTCAAAGGAACGATAAACTCAGCGATAATTTGTTGTAAATTTACCTTTGTACAGTAGGTATCTAGTTACTACCTATATATTTATACCCTAGGTCCATTTAGGAGATATAAGTAAGGTAATCACCTTGTATCTCAATTATGCTTACATCTCATGTTGGTTCTCATGCTCGTTTATCCTGCACTGCTTGAAATTGTGACGGCGCGTTCAAACTAAAAGCGCTTAATTAGATGTGTTTAGATGAAACAAAAGAATTGTGCGGACAGTGGGTACTCGCCTTCTGTATGGCTCTTGATAATTATCTACTGTTTCACTTAGCATTGAAAAGATGCACGTCATTATGGTAGGTACTTTACAAGGTTCGGGTAACGTATCTACTAACAAACTAGTACTAGTTCTTAATACGAGTAGTTTGTAGTATAGGTAGGTATGGCAATTCTTACTGAGAGCGATGCAAATGTGTAAAATTTTGTCCAAACAATCTTTCAAGAATATCTGTATATCGCGCTGGCATTTTTTTCCACTATAATCTTATAAGTAAAGCCTGTTATTTGGTTTAGAGGCTACATCTACTCTTTTCATTATAGGTAGTAACCCTAGCCACAATGTCATGGCGCATACAAATAAGGAAAGCCGACCCTAAGTAAAGTGTAAAAAGGCAAAGGATTATGAAGAAAATAGAAAAGCCGTTCATATGCTCTAGAGTTCAATCGTTCCTACAGGCTGCCAATCTTCGCTAAAAGGTTCTTTAAACCTACAGATTTCCGCAATTCGATTATTTGATCCTTTATCACTAACAACTTCGTATAGAATAGTTATATAGGCAATATACGGAGAGTCGTTAAAGTTTTAAATAATATTTCATTTCTAAAGCTGTTCACTAACATAAAATATCAATGTCTTACTCCAGGTATTACTTTCCATAGGTTCATGAAAATCATTTTCCATATTTGACTAATTTTATACTGCTAAACATAATTTTGAGTCACGAATTCAACAAATACCGAAGTACTATTTTTGAATTGAAGAAGGTTTCCATTATTAATGGCAAACAATAAGTTTATGTTGGCGTGGATGCACATTCAAAACAAAATCTGTCGTTTCAAATTTGCGTTCAGAGTATCATTTTATGCATTTACTTTTCAATCGCGTGATAACTTTTAACCTTCGCTCACGCTATATTTGATGGCTGACGGAAAATAATAGTAGGTAAGTGAACTCTGGCTTTACTATCTTCTCTTTTTAAGAGAACTAGACTTCTTAAGTCACTTTGTTTAAACTTACGTTCCTACAAAAAAGCAACATGTACTTGATCGCGCAGGGATATCAAAAACTATGTATAAATATTTGTTGCGAATTCATTCTCTGAATATGTACGAGTATAATATTGAACTGATCCTCGTGCCAATCTTCAGCCATCTGTAAGTCTATCTTGTAATCTTACTAGCTTGATTTTATTAGAATACAGCGGTCTTCTACTTTCGAACACGGAATGATGAAATAATAATATATAGATATAAATATAATATAATATTTTTATCTTAACGATCCTCTTATTCTGCACGATACGTAACTTATTAACGGTCAAGTATGTTCTGAATACTTATCATAATGAGCTTAAAGATGATAAAATATATTACATACTCATTGCAAAAATCAATATCTTATTTTATTTAATTTTAATAAACAAAGAGACTGTATGCTATAGGTAGCACATAGCCATGGTTCTATATTTCGTTGTCATCATTGAGCACAATTTTACGATTGCACAATTGTTTGGCTTTATTAAAGGGCTTGGTTCTTTGCTGCAGCCACAGATAGCCTTTGTTTGAAATCAAGGTAAAGAGACTATGAAAATAAACAACACCGAGTCGACCTTGAATCTTTTAGGAATAACGTTGCCTTGCAAACATATTTACCAAACCTTTTAGAGACCATAACAGATTTCTACAAAACATTTGGCGAATAAATTTGGACGGTCGGTGAAATTCCTAAATATTCTAGTGCACGACAAAGTGGAAAAAAAGGTGAATACACTGTACAATAAGGACAGATAATGTACAAAAAAAACACAGTGCCGATAATGTTTTGGATTGACTTGACACTAAAAAAAATGCTGTGGGAGGGTATATTTTATTTCTATGAGTGGGTACTTTTGATGTTATTTATGAAATTAACTCTTTAAACTTACTAGATGTAACCTATGACGAAGATATCTGTTCTTAGGTGCTCCTTTTATACTACAGAGACACGTTTTCTGATCTTAATTATAGCACTGCTGCAAGTAGCTCGACCCACATCTAAAGTTAGCTATTTCATGAATGATTTGAAACTCTAGCTTGCCAAGATTACCTTGACTACTGTACACAATTATACTAAACATTTTATACAGTGAAGGGATCTGGTAAAGGTGCGTCTATGAGCCGATAACGACGCCATAACGGTAGAAACGAGTACCAAAAGCGAACTAGGTCATAGGGCCGCTGCACGACCAGTCGTGTTGTAACTTTTTAAATGTCGAGGTGTAACTTGGGCCATCACAAACATACTTCTCATCTCCTAATGTTTTTATTAAACTGTACAACTTACTGTTATTGTAACTTTATTGCCTACTTTTGTAAGTCTTGATACGATCACCGAGGAGCACGAGTCAACCCGTAAAGAAACTCTACAAAAACAATAAAACATAATTGATACGTTCTCTTCTTTCGTTTTTCGGCACGATGCACTTCAAGCGGTTCGAAGTTGGCTTGAAACCCAAAATTTTTATATAGATCGGACACGGTAAAAATAATTAGATTAATTATAATTATAAGATATTTTTTAACCATCAGGAATAGGGTATCCGTACACTTGTCTGTCCCAATTCCTATGTATTTTATTTCTCCATCCTAAGGTTGCCTCGTAAAAATTGCCATGTGCAATAAGGCCGCCCATTGTACTTTCTTATAATTTTTTTTTATTTTTTGTGTGTATTCCAGTGTACAATAAAGAATTAAATTAATAATAAATAATATCCTTATTCCTGAATATGTATCATGTCTGATGAATATAGAATACATGATCGCGATGTTTGAAGGACTAGTAGTGGTTTAGCTTACTGTATTTCTTCTGCTTCTTGCAAGCGGACTTCGAGGATGTAAGGTAAGGGTAGCTGGCACCGGTGCTGGCGTCGCAGTTCTCCAGGCGGAATTGGTAGGTGTTGTCAGCTCTGCCGGCTGGGAATGGGTCTCCGCAGAACGGGTTCAGGTCTGATGAGCAGGTCCAGCATCGTACTGACTCGCCTGGAAATAGATAACAACAATATTAATATGGTTAATCTGAATATAGTTCTTCTTTAATTCTTCTGATTGTCCTTAATTGAAATGCATAAAAATAATTATGCTTGAATTTATTAAAATTTGCTTAAATGGTAAAACCTCATTATATTTTTTCTTATCATAGATAATTTTGTTTGGGGTGAACGCTCTAGATCCTGAGACACGAGTTAAAACTTAGTGCATGTAAAAAGTTATTTATTTATTTATATTACATTATTGATCAATTAACATAAGGTTAGTATCATGTGTTAGATGTGGGATAGAAATACCAATAGTTCGAAATTATTTTGTCTCTATTATACCTACACATAGTACCTAAGGTATATTTTTATGAACTACTTGTCTAAAAGCTTGATTGATGTTTTCATGTTTCCCACCACAAGTAAATTGCTTTATACTGACTCATGTCTATGTCACGTTGTTTTATTACTACCTACATAATTTGTTGACAAGGTTATATACTATAATGAAGGAAACTGTGGGACTAGAACATATACATATATACAGCACTAGTTATGGTTAGTCGTCATTGACTTCAGTAAATATTACACTACTCATCGTAAAAATGAAATACATTTTCACTGGTTCAGTAAGTGCAATGAGCTCTTTCTTCTGGAGTTTACCTTTGTAAAAAGTATTAAATTAACTTTGAAGCAATAACATAGCCACATGTTTTTTTATAAATTTGATATTAGGCACACAACACAATTAGTGTTGTAACTGAAGCCTATAATACACACATTGTCCCGAATAAATGGCCACAGATCAATAACTAACTTGTGAAGTATATGGATGATGTTTGGTTGCAATATTCATCATTTTCACCGTATTCTTTGGCCCGGTACATATTTCGTTAATATAATTTATAAGCCGATACTAAGACAAAACTGGTTTTAATATCCATTTTCGCTGTTAATATCATACTATGTAGCTGTTAAGGCTTCTTTTAGACATAACGGGGATATCTTATGTTATTCAGTTGTCATTGTATGCAGATGAAGCTAAGATGGAGGCGGACAGAACGGTACCAAGTGCGCAATAGCAATCCATTTACACTTGCGTTCCCATGATTACGGGTTATGCAACCATTATTGTTAAGAAGTTTGTTCTTGCTTACTTGGATAACAAGTACCAATTTGTTAGAACATATATTTTTATACGTTGTGCGCATATATCGACAGTAATAAAATTCGCCTTTACTTTTTAAATTTTTGTTCTTTGCTTGATTTATTTTCTGTATTTATTAAATCAATATTATCTTATTCACTATGTCAAGCTTTCGCAGGACCATGCTCAGAGCAGAACTTCCAATAATATAATCAAATCATATCAAAAACCATATGATCCCATAAATAAAATTAAATGGTCTTTGAAATATTTATTTCCAATATTATTGTATAGTTTTGAAATGTTTGCTGATACGTTTATTTTGGTGACGAATGTTTTTTGCCATGCTTCGACTCAAGATACCACTCAGCATGGCTGCAACCTAGAAATGTTTTTTTTTTTATAAAATTCTTCTGACCTTACTGTGAATTAGCGGCAAAAACACAATTGCTGTCCACAAGGCCCTTAATTTGATGCACGACTACCTATTCCACGCTGTTCTGAACATTTACAATGTAGATGTTTTTTAAGGAAATAGATATTATTACACTAGTGACTTATTTTTTGTTGTTTTTCATTTAAGTACCGGTTAAAATACATATAATATCATCAAAGTTTATTTAAATTGAACTCTCTCCTAACGTTTCAAAATATGTCCTATCTACAAAATATAGGTCTATTTTAAACGTAGAGTTAAACCAGTTTTATCCCAGATAACAGTATTTGCCAAAAACTCATTTTGTAAACAACGATTTGTGTATGTCAAGTAAGTACTTTACCATAATTTCTAATAAAGCACAAAAAATCAATAGTTTAATTAAATTATACGTATATATCATACCACTTTTTATATACTGCGGAAAAATACGATGCAACAATGATTATTTACCACTTATTGTGTACCTGCCTATTACAATTAAGATCTAGAACGTGTTGTGGTAGAGTGACTCATTATCTTCATTAGTCATGGTATTAGAACCTTCTACACACGCCTCCCGTATTGTGATATTATCCTTATGCATACATACATTCGAGATTAATCTAAATATTGAAGTTTCTGAAACGTCTACTTATGTTTATGTGAAAGGTTCGTTAAGTAAATTGTACATCATTGCTATGATATATCATGTTCAAAAATAATCCTAGTAAATTGTAAATTTTAGCATATCATAGAAATCGTCACAACCTGAAGGTAAAATGACTATTTTACCTTCTTCTAGGTACATTCGACTTCACTTAATAACCTTTGTTCCCGAGTCATTGAAACTTTATTGTTTTTACTCAAATCTTTTGTCTGATTAGTTTCTAATCTGAATCGTCGTTATAGTTTTAAATATCCATATGATAAACATACGTTAATGACACTAACTTATGTGTCATATTTTGACAATGAAAGGGAATTTTAAAAGGAACTATAAGGAATATACACGTAGCAACTAGCAAGCTCTACTCAAGCTACGAGTATTCGGACCGTTACTCACAACTTTGGTCTAGTTTGGGCTATAGTGGCTATGATGGGTGGTCAGAGCCTCGTTTGTTGTTTGGCAAAAAGCACCAAAGTCTTAGGCTGGCTTATATGACGTTTTCTTGTCGATATAATATTATTTTATTTAATATTTAACGAAAGACGATTCACCTGATGGTAAGACGTCGTCATTCGCCACTAATACTCATAACTCCGAAGGAGCAACGAATGCGTTTCCAATATGAAAAAGGGAAGTATGGATAGGAGTTGGAAAATTTTGAGCCTCTGAAAATCTAACGAAAAAGAAAATAAATTGTATAGTCTAACAGTAGACACGTTTCGTATACTACTCATTAATATAAGCTTGTCCTGTAGAAAATGTATTGATCATACAGCACAAAGAATGATTTTTCTTTAGCACGCCTGACCTCGTTTTAGCACTATTAGAAATGCCACCTCTGCAAAGATGGATAGTAAACATACAATATGCATACATATATACAAATATGTGTATTATCATTGACCCAATCCAGGGCACCGGGTCAATAGGTGCGTGGCAATATTCAGTTTGTTAATTTAATGGGATATCTGTGTGCTTTTGTACTAATTTCAAATGGTAGAGTTTTTCGTGTTTTTTTTGGTAAGCTTTAAAAACTGAGATGTTTGCGGTACATTGTCCATGACACTATTGATGGGAACTAGAAATATTATTAATATATTTATATTGCTTTTTTAATAACATTACTTTCAGGCAAAAATAACTTTTTTTATTAACTTAGTCTCATTAAATATACGATTAAAATAAAATAATATAAATTACTTCGTTATGTTTACGTTATGACAACAAATATTGAAAGACGTCTTTGACCATAAATATTTTGTATCCTATCCTATTCAACCTATCGCAGTCCACTGCTGGACAGAGGTCTACCCCAATATTTTGTATATTTCTAACAATTTCTACAATACGCCGTTTTATAAATAAATTTAAAATATTATGTATTAATAGCAAGTATGTTTGTGAAGTTTTTTGCAAGCCAACTAAACGCAGGTCAAGTACATTGCCAAATATTTTGATATATTAATAGAGGTCTTTGAAATGTGTTTGACTGTTTCTAGCACCATTTTTGATTACGTTACCTAAATCTCAATGCTATGTAGGAAGAACTGAATGTTACAGTCTTCAATAATTTAATTTGCTTGTCACCTTTGAAAATTTTTGGAAAAAATATTAAGGATCATCTTCTGTGTTTATCGTTTTACTTTCAAGAAGATATTCTTGGTAAATCGATACACAATTTAACATTTAGGAATATTCAATGCCACCGAAACACATTACAATATATTTCATTCATACGTAGATAAGTAGTTTTCAATCGGTGATGTAAGGCTGCTTAACATTCAGAAGGCACGCAAATAATGATGTTTAAACGACTTACATAAAAAAAATATTCCATTCGACTATACAGCAATACTGTCGTTATCACAGACATCCGAATATACAATTAGACTGGACAAGCCGCCAAGTTTATAGGCAGTCCCAGTGTCGCAATTTCTTTTTGGTTCTTACCTGTGAAAAGTTATTATATTTCTTGGTAAATTTACTGATTCATTGCGATGATGGCATGTTACAATTGCACAGGATGGCATTTTGGGAAAAAACGGTAATTTCTTCTTATATTCGTGCGTCTTGACTCGTCTCACAGAGCGTAAACTGGCAGCCAGTGTATGCTCGTTGAGCTTACATTTGTCGCACTTTAAAACGCGGCTTGCCCCATCTCCTGTATTGGGAAATCTGTGGTCGTTATGTAGTTTGTTCTGCTTGTGTAATTGATATAGTTGTTTGGGTGTAAGGGGTCCCAGCATACATCTTGGATCCAAGCCAACCTCACCAGTACGTGGTATGATTTGAGGAATAAGAAACGAGGTTCTGGTAATTCACCAAAGTTCTGCACCATTGCAACAGGTTACGGTCCAAATCCTTCCAGTTTACTAGGTGGTAGACTTGGTACTGAGTGGTCTAGGTAGGTACCACCGCAGTGCCAGATATACTTCCGTAAAATAGAAGTATTTTGCACTTCTGTGTTTCGGGATGAGGGCGCTATCGCTAGTAAATTTACCATGTATGAGAGACCTAACATCAGTCGTCTTTGGTGACGGGCGCAGAGCAGTTTCGACGGAAATTAATGACTACCTATATTATAGTTTCCTTCAACACTGCATCTGTCATGAGCATGTCAGGCGTATCACTTACCATCAGCACAGACTGTGCCGTTCACTTAAGACGTAAAAGAAAGTGTTGAAACTCACTGCTTTTGTCCAGCATTGAACATTGGATGGTTTTGTAATATATTTGTTAAGTCATAAACCTCTTCTATTACGTGTTGTGTAAGAATTGATAAGTGATTCAAGTTACACATTTATTTCTTTGTATCTGTTATTTGCTTTCACGAAAATCTAGTATTTTGAGACTTGTAGATTGTTATAAAGAGTTAGGAAAGGGCTTATAATTTGAAAGATGAGTACTGTCAACTTAAATTTTATTCTTGAGCTACTCGATGCTATTTAGGGTGTGTACATAAATAATATCAGGCCTTAAAGCTGTCAGAAAAACTTGAGTTAATCTGACTATACATAAATCTCACTGAACCTTTACGATAAGACAAATTTTATTCGTATAGCGATACTTGCTTAAGATATGTAAAAGCTATTAAAGATGAAAATTGGAACAAATTATTGGTATTGGCTAATACGAGTAGCTTCCCAGCTATCAGTAAGCAAGTCACAAACCAATATGATTCACATAATGATAATTTTTCATTCAATGTTGTGTCGACTACCTATTGCATAATGCATAAAATGAAGTTGAAAAGGATCGCACAAGGACAGTTTATTGTTCAGTTTTACTACAAACGAGACGCCAAAAGACAGTATATTGTTGGAAGCAAAACACTTTTACTACATTGTTTCGTGTGTCGTCATAGGATGTATATGAGATCAGAATGTTATATTGTAGTCAACTATTGTAGGCTCCGGGAAGGCCTGTGCCTTGTAGGGCGTTATAGGCTAATGAAGATGAATCAATTGTACAACATAAATATGGTGTAGTGACTTGGATAATGATTAAGGATCATATGATCGTGTCGTATCTTGGGCGCTACAAATATTTAAAGTCTAGTACCTATAATATATCCTAGGTTCAATCACTTGACTGTCTGAAAGGAAAGTTATTTCCGACACTAGCATGACATTATGCTGTGTGTGTATCAAAAATTAATGACGTCAGCCGTTAGTGTGGCCCCGGCATAAGAAGTTCACCAGGTCGTTGGATGGAATAATAAAATCAGCATTATCATTTCTATCCAAATTTTCTCGTAAGCCACACGTGCTTGCTATTATATTCGATTACGTCACCCAACTGGTACATGCCCGGGCCAAGGCAAGGTATGTACCCACATCACGCTGTCCGAGTAGTGATGTCATTCTGTTTGTTTACTTGGTACTTGTGTTATTTTTTTCGTACCAACGATTTTTGCTCGAGTCGAATTACACAGCATTTACGGCTTATCACATTAGATTGACGTTGATTCAAGATAGAATCAAACCGAAATGATTTTTATTTCGAATATTTTCGCATTTCTATGCCCTCTGGTATTGCAAATGTCCATTGGCGGCAATGACTCTTACTAACAGGTGCTCTTATGTCCCGTTTATCATTAGAAAAGTTTGTACCCATTGAATTCTAATGTAAGTTACAGATGATTAAACGGTCGTACGTAGCACAGGTGGAAACACACAACACATGAATCTTTTATCTACCCGCGTGCTACGTTTGAGCGGTAAACTTATCCAATTATATCTACGTAATTTAAAGATGCGTATTTGCACGGACATTATATATTATAATGCGTCCTAGACATTTAAGCATATCTTACTATAATAACTAAAAGTTGTAGCGACGAACCACGCTTGTTTATATAACCAACTACTAACGAAACAATTGAAAATTACAAGATTCATTAATCACAATAGTACGTCGAACAATCGTTGCCCTTTCCTCTCCCCCACTACTGTACAGTCATAGTGTGGAGGTACAATACATTGGCAAACACTTACGAAAATATTGGTACAAGCTGGTATCATTCAGGTTTGAGGTACTTATTACCTCCTCGCCTACCTACGTGTTTGTAGTCACGCCGCTATCTCAAGTGACTCATGTACGTTTTTTACTACTTAAGTAACATATATATTCTTTATTTCACATGTTGTTCTCTATTTAACGTTTAAGAAGTCGTGTATTTTGCCAAAATTTAAAGATAACGTTCTGTTTGTACGTACGTACCCGTATATGAATGGGTCGTCAGCTAGCAGGTAGTTTAATTCGCTTAGCCATTTAAAGGAGAACATTTAAGTCATGTTGAGAATTTCGTCAAAAATTAATAAAAAAAAAAATGTTTACATAAATAACAATAGACAAAATGCTGCGAAGATATGATAATGACAACGAAAAAAAAAATCTATTAGCCTTTGATATAGCGCTAAAGCGGCATCTAAAAATGTTGTATAGTGAGCGGTGACTAAATAACAAGTATTTTTAACTGTCGTTTGACTCGTGTG
Organism: Leucinodes orbonalis; assembly: GCA_019425675.1. Taxonomy (NCBI): domain Eukaryota; kingdom Metazoa; phylum Arthropoda; class Insecta; order Lepidoptera; family Crambidae; genus Leucinodes; species Leucinodes orbonalis. Next base: position 26,902 of record PQWD01004108.1, read on the forward strand.
TCATATGACAAAATAGTCAAAATGGCATGGTGTTCTGTAGATAGAAGAAAATAAGCTTAGACGAATGTTTCTACTTAATTATTGAAACAACACATTAAGTAACATTCTTAAAGTTCCAAGTACATAGTTTTGTTTATTTGCTATGATTAATAAAATAAGCTTAAAATTTAAGATTCGCAGATGTTCATAATAAGTACATAACTATAAATTAAAAAAAGTGCAAGTGAATATTGCGACTATCTGATCGCTTAGCAAATATTTTCCAGTTATTTACAAGTAAGTTACAAATGTAAGTACAATTTGCTGTATAAAATACAGTTTTATGTGTTTATGCTAGATGGCGCTGTGTGAATGGCAGTAGATATTTATTTATCTATTATATTAGTACCTCACGAATAACGTACGGAACCTCCAACGTAATACACACAATAAAAGCGCAACCTTCTGTATCTTAACAATCCAGTGTTGTTGTAAATTTGGTAACTGACACCTTCACCTTTTTTCCCAAATGCGGCTTGAAGGTAACAAACTTGCATTGTATAAGTCAAAAGTATTTTTCAGGAACCTAAGACCTCGAGTGTTTTGATTATATTGCTATGCGTATCTCTACAGTTCATATACAGTACTCAATCTATTTAATAGAATAAGGTACGAAACTAAAACCTATTAATATATTGAGGGATATATTTTTTTAAATCGTTAATATGTAATGTTTTATCGTCCAAATATTATTTTCTATTGAGCATTGTTTTTATACCTGTGATTCAGAAAAGTGTTGCTAACAAATAGGAATGTGAAGTCTTAGTAAATGTCATATATTTGATAAGTTTGGGGTTCCTCAGAATATATACCTTCTGATCTCTTTTAGGTAATTGAATTCCATAACAACGCAATTAAAGAACTTTCGAACACTTAAAAATAGAACGTAACAAATTACTACACACAACGTAAGCCAAAATGTAACTTGTTATCAATAAACGTGGATAAAAATACTGTAATGGGGAATAATGATGTCAAGCAACAAGCCCCATGTCATTAATTAAATTACTGGCGTTGAAAAGACCAATTTGCCCCCTTCCGGTGTTTAAGATCCCCTTTGGTAATCATTTTCAATCACTGACGATTTATTCTTGGGTGTTTTGTTTGCAATGTTCTTAGTGATGGTAGAAATAACATGATATGTTATGTGAATTTGTTTAAATAACTTATCTAATGTACTTACATGAACAAATTAAAATTTAAGCTAACAACAGGGCTTGCTGTTTGGATTTTAAATTTTTTTAGAAAATTTACTATCTTTTTTTTTTGCTTATTGTATTTATGCCAATTTGTAATATTTATTTCACTGTATAAGACAAATAGGATCAACAAGGAAGATTGTCTTACCAATTTCAAAAAGGCATTACCAGTTTCGTAGATTACATTGTCTAAATTAGTAGCAATTACGTCATTTGATCACACTAACCCAGTGTCACACACCGACCTCTGCTTAAGGTCAAAAGAGCATTACACTAATTTCTCAATAGACCAACTTTATGAATCAGGGCTCTCATTACGCTAATTTTAAAATGCGCTAATGAGATCGTTATTGTGTCTCAATAGTTAAATTTTGCACTCATTCGTTCTGTTTGACTGTAGAGTTTTTATTGGTAACTCAATGAAACAATTCAATTTACTATATAATTATTATTTTAAACAATTTAGATTAAATTAGTATCTACCTAAGTGCCCAATTTAAGTTGGACTGAAATGTAATTTAGTAGAATTGAGACCCCGACTTAATATTTTACTATTTAGTACCAAACAAGGCAATAAATAAAGAAATTTAGATATATTTTGTTATGTAATTATTATTGTTTCTCTTAATTATCCTGCAACGTTTCGTAGAATTGCACGAGTTTGTCGCATGAAGCAGAACAAATATACCACTTTGAACATATATTGAAAAGAAATAAACTAAGGTATAATAATATTTAAGTTATATAACAATAGTATATAGAACCATCCTTCCTGATAATTTACTATACATCTAAAACTCATATGCATTCGATTTATTTCCCCAATACCTATAACACCTAAACTTATCACACAAAGAAATAATAGGAAGACATTTTGATCGTTCCTGTTTCACTATTTCATATCCCAGGATGACTAATCGACCCATGACCCAAGATAATCGCGGGGTCACACGGTCTCAGCTATGTTGGACACCACTTGTTCTGTAATGGATTAATTATTTCGTTAGTTAGGATCGCATGCCTTGAACTACTTTAGCTTAACGTAACATATGTTTGTACTGGCGTATGATTCTTTGGTCAGGTTGTGACATACCTTAGCCACATATTTGGAGTAGCTCTGTTTTTACTACCATATCCGTTCTTCTAAGTTTCATACTTAAAAATTTAACTAAAACTATTGAGAAACCTATGCAATAAAATTAGAAATAAGTAAAATCCCTTAAGTAGCCTTTTAATAGCTCATTAAACGTCCCCAACGAGGGGCACGAGCCTACCCGTAAGGGTGTTTAGGCCATAGTCGTCCACGCGGGCCTAGTTCGGGTTGGATTTTAAAAGATAAAATAAATAGATAGGTTGAATAGAAATAAATAAATAAACATACATGAATTTACGTAATTATGACAAACAAGGAATCAAGCTCACACATCACCGTATGTATCTTTCTCGGAATAACAAAAAAAAAACGTAGAATGAATAACAAGGAACATATGGATATCTCTATATCTCAAATAGAATAGATTAATTCAAATTTGAGTATGTACATAGATTTATTTCAGATTTTCCGGTTAAAAATTGATAATGTTAATAACTTATCTCATTAAGTGAGTAATTTACTATTTATTGCTAAGTGGTCACTAACCGAGTTTAACAAATAATAACATGTAGGTGCATATTGTTTTTTGTTGTCTGTATGTTACCTCAACACATATTTGTTAGATGTTTTTTTTATAGAAGACACAGTCCAAAAAGGAGTTTCAGGTTTTTCAAAAGATATTTTATATATTTAGTTTTTAGCCCCCTAACTATTATTATTAACATAATATAATAAATCAAAAAATAACTAACACTAACCTACAACAGTCCCTAGTTTTGCCTCGGGAACTCAAATATAAGAAATTTGTAGGTATCGTTATTTCAAAGTATATTAAGTTTTGCATTAGGCGCAAATAAAACGTAGAAGTTTTATTTGCGCCTAATACAAAACTTACGTAGTATGTTTGCATTATTATACGCCGTACTTTATTTGTTTGGATTTAAATATGCATTAAAAATTTTGTTCTTCAACAATAATGCTTTAAATAAAACCATAACAATACGAGCCCTTATTTACAAAGTTCTTTAAAAAAAACTTCCTTTATAAGTTAATTGATTCACGAGGATGCAATGCTGTATAGTGTCTTATTAATTAGTTACTACTTCCGTGACTATTCATTATTTTTCATTAAGTACCTATCTAGTCGTAGTGGTTTCCGAAAAGGTCGATCAATTACTATCAGAGTCATGAATAACGTCTATTAAAACGAATCAATGGTGTGATTTGCCATCGTTTCCACACAATGCCCAGTCAACGGATCTTATGGGGGTCACGGCTTTTTTATTGGATTCCATTACGAGTTATGCGGGCTAGTCGATATACGATTGATTCCAAAAAACATTTTTCTGGTAAGTTTTTTGGCAATTTGTTTTTATTTGTTGTTGATATTTAACCTGTGCATTGCAATATTATTATATTAATTTTAATGTCAAGGAATATAGATTTATTTTGCAAAATAGGTTAAGTACTTAGAGTATAAATAATAGTTATATTTACTCTGAGGTTTAGTACCAATGTTAATATTGAAATTATTTTCAGGTTCTTTATGATTTCCAATATCAAAGTTACAAAAAAAAGTTCATAAACAACATTTTATCTGGGTGCATATTCGTGAAGACTGCTAAATTGCAGACCAATTAAAATGATTTGCGTTATTAACATTTTATAGAATTAGCCATATATAGATTTAGAATTGTCGCGATCCTATATCTATGAAATAAGCAGTATAACTTGTTATGGTAAAGATACGGATACTTATATACAAAATGAACCATAATATCCCATACCGAACCGGTTTTTCGACTACGTAACACACTCACGGAAACTTTCGCTTTTAATGCAACTTCGAATATGAAGTTGAACCGTTGCGTAAATCAATTTCTATAATGATTTAAGTTATGCCTTATTTAAAATTCTTTTTTTTTATGATAACAATTGTTTAGAGTATATCTATAATTTTAACGGTGTCAGATTTATATAAATACCAGTTTGTGTATTGAGATTTATTTCTATTACACTTCCGTTAAAGAATCTGCTTTCAATATTATTACTCTCAACCTATCGTATCAATATTAATGATTGTCATGTTAGTTTGATATACCAAAACCTATTTTATCGATTGGCGTCATTAAAAATATGATAATAAATAATAGCAAGAAATAAAAAAGTAATGGGTACCACTATTCAAATTAAAAGAACATATATATTTTTATTTGTAAAAGCCTGCTGTAATTTGAAATATTTTTTCATATTACCATCTTGCAAATAAGGTTGGGCTATTTGTTTGAAAACAAACTTTCCACTTTCGCTTACACATAAAACTCACAATAAAATCACTTCTGGCAAGCTAGTCTACTTTGAACCAAGGCGGGTTGAATGTCAACATCTAACCAACATAATATATATTTAAACTGTATTTAGGGCTCATCGTTATTTTGGGCTGATTATTTGAAGCGACGTCAGAGGTTAAACCGGGAACCATGGAACTGGGCCAGCATGGGATGTTTTTATGCCCAGTGGATCATTTTATGAGGTCATTATGGGGTTTCTTTAGTAAACGGTGCATCCGTTTGCGTGTCTTGCGATTAATAGTTTAAAAACGTTACTATTTTTATAAGATTTTTATTGTTGTGTTGATCTTTGGTTTCGCATGAAAGTTATTCGATGGGTACAATTTTCAGTTTTTATTGCGATCAGGATTATTATTTATCTTGCGTCCATAACACAAGTAGGTACTATCAACTTAATAAGCTAGGTTTTTTTGTTAATTACAAGTTATTTTTTTGTTTGTAAATTTATTTTTCATAAGCAGTACATTATTAAGTGTACGTTTGAAATATTAGTTATAACGAAAAGATTAATTTATGTAACTAAAACGAAATAAATGATATTGTAGGCGGAATGAAAATGCATTGAGTTGCAGTTAGAGCTAAATGTACTCGTAGATGCTATTTCTGTTGAGTCGCGTAACGGCTGTTTGTTTAGTCGTAGGATCTTGCGAAATGTATCAGGGGAACCATCAAGGAAATTATTAATGGAAGAAAATGCATGGGATTCCAACAGAGTGAAAATAGATACAGTATAAATGGAAGCTCTACTATGGGGTACAGGATCGATTTCAGATAAAGTCTAAATATGTATGTATTATTGTTAGAATATTAATTCCGTAAAGTTAATTTTATAATTAAAAAACGGTAAAATGAGTTATGATTGTTTTATTTTGATTATCTTATTTACTTAATTTAAAACTATATCGATAAATTATTTCGTTTCTAATTTTTATTTTCCTAATATAATTAAGATCAAGCAGTGACATTAAATGATACTATTTGGAATTTATTAATTTGGATTACTCAGGGAAAGCATACATTTTGTGTCGAAATATCCAAAGTTACTATTTACATTCAATTAATAATTTTATAGTTATTTGAAATGTCTAATTCTGTAAGATATTTAGTAGATTCATAGAGTAGATTCAAGATATTGATATATATTCAAAAACACACATTGAATAACAACCATATAATACTATATCATAAAACAAAACTAAATATTATAATTACAGTATTAAATGAAACTACAATAATTATTTAAAGCACCAAAATAGAGTCAGAAAAGTATCAGGTATGTCTGCCTCGCGATTTATATAAACAAAACTATCGGTATGCACACGTCACGGTAGAAAGCGGTCCCTACGTTAAACCTTTACTTTTTATTATGCCAATATAGTTTTTATGTTAAGGGCATAAGATCTGTTAAAATTTCTATAGGTAGTGCAATAGAAAAGGGCTAAAAAGTGTGTCAAACCAAACGCGATAACACGAAAGCGAAAGCGTCCACTCTAGAAATGACTTTTACGCAACATGTTTGTGTACGCAAGACGGATACAAGGAAAAGTTGATAAGAATATATATTCATATGGACATATAGTTTGAATAATATACTCATTTCTTAGTAATCGAAAACTAAAATGGACATAACCTAGAGCTTAAGCACAATAAATTCAAAATCGATCGAAGATTTGAATAATGCAGACTATCGAATTATTATTTTTCAGTTTATACCTATGTAATTTAGTTGCATTTTAAGTATGATAAAAATAATTTATCATATCACAAAAATACAAATTCATGCTAAAATAGTTTGCAAAAAGTTGTAAACAATTCAAATCATAAAATTTACTTAAAGCTTAGGCGTAAAGTTAACTTGTCATTTCTTAGAGGTTTGAGCGTTATAAGGAGTAATTAGAAAAAAGATTCGTAGAGTTAATAATAAAAAGTGAAAGATGGGGTAAAGATGGGGTGGGATACCTATCCTGACATACAATAGATTTTCTAGCGTATTTCCGCGATTGAGTTATACACAAACACTTGTTTTGTTAGATGGCGAATAATTATTTCAAACCGGTTACTTACAAGTATGATGCTAGTTACCTACTTAAAGTACAAATAGATAAGGTAAATAGCTTTGATAAAGATTTTGCCAGTAGAACAATAGTTTCGTGAAGCGATTTAAGTCATACACTCGACACAACTGGTTATTATAGTACATAATTCACATGTCTATATTTTTTAGAAAATTTAACAAATTTTCAAACTCATTCTAATATTTGTAATCGGCATTAATTGATGCAAACGAACGTATTTTTATATGCTTAAAGTTAACGTAACAGATAAGATCGCTTTACTACCTTATTCTTGTCGTATCTCTTTCCGTTGATGAGATGAAATTGATCAATTGTCTGTTATCTTGTTGCTCATAAAACAGCCCATTCGTAGGTAGCTAGTTGAGAATTAACAGTATGAGTACTCGGTCTGGCAGTCAGAGGTCAGTTTTATAGTTTAAGAAAACAGGCCACATGGTATGTGGGAAATAACACGTATACTAATAAAATTAAGACGTGCGTTCATTTGTGTTGATTCTGCATTTATAAATGCTTTTGGTCTAGAGGGACTATTAAAAAGTCTGCATACAATCGATTACTTTTATAACAAAGAAAAGGTGCGCATAAATTTAAGCTCAAATGAAAATTAAGTTATGTAATTTAATCTGTTGATACACTAAACAAAATGTGTGCTTCAATTAATTAACCCAGCACGTCAATAGTCCATGTATGTATGTTATGATGACCTACCCACCTTTTATGTAATCGTACTAAAATACCACGCATAAATCGCAAATTGTTATCAATGGTCGTAAATTGCACAATTTTACATTTAAATTGGAACTTGTAACATTTGAATTAGGACATTTAATACTTTGTGTATACCTTGTTGTCGTAGGTCACGATAAAAACTAGACATAAGTTATTAGAAAATATGAAATTTATTTTGACTTTTGTTGCGATATAAGAACAGCAGTCATTTCGATTATGGGGTGAGGAATGCGACAAATATTTCCCCCTAATTTTCTAAAAAAACTATATTGCCTTGTATTTATTGGTGAAAACAGCATTCAGCAAACGGAGAGCCTATGCGTGGTAGTCATTAGCAACTGTCGATATCACCTTTAATACACCCGTGATACAGAAAAACAGGCATTGCAGTGGATATAATATTAACCTATTGAGCGATAGTAATCCGAACCTAATAGAAAATATATTGTTTCCGACTACTAAAGTTGTCATTGGCGTTCAAAGGTTGTTATTCCACTACCTGTTTTAGTTCAACCTTCCTTTGCCTTTTTAACGAATTCTGACGACTCAATATAGATTTAAAATTGCACATAGAATCTTATTTTTATGGAAATGGTAAATAAATAAACAATGGTTATATAACTGAGATCACAAGGTTTCCTTTAGTTTTGCGGTAGTTTACGTTCTGTCCTTGACAGCCCTTTTTATGTTAATTAAACTGAATGATCTCTGAGTCAATGAAGCTCAACAAGAATTGTTTACATCAATAATGTCTTCAATGTTGAGTGTTTTAAAAATAACTTTTTATGTGATTAATACTTTATTCACACAGCGCCATCTAGCCCCAAGTTAAGCGTGAAGCGTGTATTATGGGTACTAAACAACGGATAAACATATTTTATTTTTTTACTTTACTGTCAAAAGCGACCAAATGTTAAATAGAAATTTCCTATAGTTTATTGTGTCCGTGATCTCCATTAATGGTTACGTCTCTTTTATCAGAATAGATTGTGTACAAGAGTACACCCATCCTTAAAAATACTTGTCACACGAAATCGGTTCACTGTGCAACTGACATTATGTGACAAAAAGTAGTTTTTCCTTAGCAAATATTGTGGAGGAATAGGTGAGATTGTGCTTCTCACGCATAAAAACTTATTCATAGTTAAGACCTCATATTAAATATTAAGTATAACGTACTTATAGTCTACTGTTTATTGTTATTTTATTATAGGTTGTTTTATCTCACTGTTACCACCAGGTATCACCAGGCATTTCATATGAATGTGCGTGTCGATCTTTGTCGTGTCAACCCATTTTCCTAGGACACCTATATTAGGCACGGGTATGTTGATGCATTGGTATTCTCTAAGCAGTATACATATAATTCTTGATGGTATTCTAATTGTAGATTAAGGCATATATACCAATATATAATTCTCGTTATTGTTAACCCGAAGATGACACTTTATCAGAGACCAAAAAAATCTATCAGGTGAAAATAAAATACCTTGTCTATTGCATTGGAAAGGTTGCAATTGTATTTAAAATCGTTTTTAAATAAATTGATATCCAAAGCAATAAGATTTAAACATAACAAAAACTGCCTTAGGTAGGTATATTACAAAATCGGTATCCCCAAACTGCTGTATAAAAAGAAATAAAAAATTAAATAAAAAATTTAAAAACCCCCGACACAAGAACGTAAGTAATTTTCCTTTAAAAGTAAATATATTCTTAGGTACTTTAACATTAAGTTTCTTTTATTATTTTTTACTTTTTAAAGGAAAATTACTTAAGTTCTTGTGTCGGGGGTTTTTAAAATTTTTAATTTAATTTTTATTTCATACTTTTTATATGTAGGTTAAGTATATTTGCAGTCATTCGGTTACTCTCCCCACTTTCACTCCTCACAACTTTTAAACGGCTCAACCGATTTTCATCAAACATGTCTAAGAACACTCGCACATAAGTCACCTTTAATACAAAAAAACTAAATTGAAATCACTGCATGCGTTCGGAAGTTATGATGCCACAGACACACAGACACGTCAAACTTATAACACCCCTCTTTTTGCGTCGGGGGTTAATAAAACGCAAAGTAAAATCAGTAGTTTTTTAGTAAGTTCTAATTAAAGGTTTATCCCATACCTTTTTTTGTATTTTAATTGCTTTGTGACGTATTATGAACTGCGGTTTTTATCTCGACTGGATATATTTTTTGCTTTTTTTAAAGCATTGTGTCAGAGTCGAATTCTTCAATATTTATTTGCGAAGGTTGCGCAGGATGTTTGTTGCTTTCTTGGCGAAAACATGACCTTATGTTGATCCTAAACTGGTAAGACTGGTTTCATATGGACCTACTTAGATACAAATATTTAAACAACGCATTTGTTAACTCTTTCATATGATCACATGAACAAAAAAACCCTGTACTATTTCTAATGTACTAGTATATGGTATCTTTTGAATGAATGTTGCAGTTAGTCAGAAATCGGTTTAAACCATTGATATATCATTAAAATCAACAAAAATATGTTGTTATACATTTAATCTCAAAATGATTATGATCAACGTAACTAGCTTATAGTTTTAGGTTTATTCGTTCATATAAAAGAACAAAAATTGAATTAAATATGTACTTCATTATTATTTAAGAGGTGTCATTCATAACAAAATCTTTATTTAAAAAATGCTTAGGCATCATTCATCATTTAAGTAATATAAAAACTAATAATTTTCGACCTGCCTACTCTATTCCTTATTTTCCATTCAATAATTTAAAAAATATAAACACCACGAAAGTAGTACATGCGATATTTACTTGTAAAATAATCCGGTGTCGGCATTCTAACACGTTTTGGGGTCAAGAATAACCGCCTAAATCGCCTTACCATTAGCGCCTCATTATTTCAATCTGTAATGCACTTTATTACTTTTACATTCAGATTTCTTTATTACAATTTCACTAAGCGAATGAACATCTGTTTATAAACCGTAGTAACCGCGCCAATATTTTCTTTTTGTGTATATGGTTTATCATTTTGGCCAGTACGAATTTAACCATCAATTATTATATTATTAACTTAAACTCACCGTCTTGCACAAAAACGGCGAGCAGGAGTACAGGCACAAACAAAGCTAAGTTTGCCATTTTATCACAACACAGTAACGAGATCGCGAGTTCGTGGAGTCGACTTGTCACTGGCTCGGCGGAATGGCGAATGAGCGTGGACGATGCTGCATTGTCGTAACGCGTTGCGTTTACAATACACAGAGGCAGTTGAAACGCTTGAAAGACAGTTCTTGATATTCATAATAATATGATGTTCAAGCAACCTTAAAACTGTGTAAACAGTCAACTAGCATTTAGAAGTAGGATAAGCAAGGAAGCTGTAACATGTGAGAACTCTCAAGTCTCATGTGGGGACGGAACATTTAAATAAAAATTTAAACGCTGATTCCCAAAAAAAAGGTTTTTCCTTTACTTAGGGTTTTCAAGGTGCGGTAAATGTTCTAAGCTGCAATAATGAATTGTGCATATTTGAAAGACGCTTTTCGAACAATGAAGTCATATCTATTTTTGTGTTAAGTTTGAAGAGTTAAATTTTGTCCCCTAAAGCGGTGAATGAGAACATTTTTATTATGATAAGACAATCTGTTATTGATAAGTAGCAAAATTATAAAATTGATAGAGTTTTACGATTCCACGTCAAAATGTTTGCAAGGGCAGCATTCTGAGTATGTTGCTGCGAAATGATCCCCTTTCATGGGTTAGTTACCTATACAAAATTTTTTATGTTATTGTCATGACGTTCAAAAAATATGGATGGAGTCTCGCTGACAACACAAATGTGTCAAATTCAGTCTCTTTATATAGAATGTATTATTACTTATCTTGCCCTTTCATGTTGTTAATTTTCTATGTTTGTGAGGTTGTCTGGAAGAGATCGCTCCAAGCGATAAGGCCGCCTGAATTGCATTATTTTCCTTCATTTGTTGTTAAATATGTATCTTTTTTTGGTGTGCAATAAAGAATCATATATAATGTAACAAATATTAAGACTTTTGGCTCGCATCTGTCAGCAGAGCCGAGAAATGGTGCATAAACCGGAGTGATCAAAAGTAAAAATAACAGAAATTGTTTTTTGTAGGTAATGATTAAGAGGGCGCGCGTTCTGAACGCTTCTCTGTGGCGTTCACTATAATGGTTTAACGTCAATCGTGTTTTGGCGCGTATCTACTTCTATTTGGATACTTTTTATACCACAGCAAAAAGATCTTGAAAAAACTAGGATTTTTTTTAATGGGTTGTTGAATAATTCCCTATTTTATATTATGGCTTTTTTTAGCAGCTTCATTAGTCTACTTCACGTGACTGTTATGTAATAATGCATATTATTTAGGCTAAAGTAAAAACCACAAATTGTTATCATCATCAGCTCATTAAACGTCCCCACCGAGGGGCACGAGCCTACCCGTAATAGGGTGATTAGGCCTTAGTCGTCCACGCGGGCCCAGTACGGATTGGACGACTTCACACACAACCTTCGAATCTCTTCGCAGGCGTGCATGAAGGTTTCTTCACGATGTTTTCCTTCACCGTAAGAGCGTCGGATAACGTACATATATTTTCGAAAATTCAAAAACGCATTGGTACGTGTCGGGATTTGAACCTCAGCCCTCCCGGTAGAAAGGCGACAGTCCACACAATTCAGCCACCGACGCTCTTAAAAAAATTGTTATAGAACAAATGAATTGAAATGTATATCATGAAAACTATTATTACTTAACAGGATAGATTTAAATGCTCTGAAGGTTTTAGGATGAAGTTAAGTTTATAAATGTAATAAAAATATATTTGAAAATTATTAGCTGTAAAAATGTCTACCATGATGCGTTAATGTGTATATGGTGTATACTTATCACAGGTGAATGTGGTGTGGTGTTGACTGCTAAGAATCGGTTCTTCTTCTTTTTGTAGGTTGCTACTGCACGACGTCGAACCCGGAATCTGAGGATAGGTATAGCAGCAGACTTAGATATAATTATTAGAATTATATTATTTATTTGAACTATCTTACTATAAAAAAATGACAAAAAGAAATGTTTCGTTTTAAAACTAATACATTTTTTACAAAGCTCAATGAAAAGTTGACTCTGACTAGAGAAATAGGTTCTTAAAAACATACATAATATTGTACTAAGTTGAACGAGTGTATAAGTTTAATGCGAGTAAGTAAGAGGTCAGTTCTTAATGAACTGCGCAAAAGAATCTCTGCCAAGTATTGCCTTACGTCAAAGCGTCATTGAACTCTTACATTTAACTTATTTCAGATAGAAACAATGAATTCATCCACGAAACAAGTAAACCGGCTGATTAATGCATTTTCCTGACTGTCGTCACAATAATTATGATAATAGTTTCTCTAATGGCCTCGCTGTCACCTGTGCCTTGAGTGGAGCGTCATATTTTTCTTGTTTTTTTATTAATACATTAAATAGTAAGAAACATTAAATTAATAAAAATAAGTGCCAAATAGGACTTCCGTCACCATTTGTTCATGTTAATTAATAAATATTATGAACATATTATGAGGCTAAAAACACAAAAAAAGATCAAAATAAAGTATAGGCTTGGATATCAACGTGTCAATGATTTATCAGATTTAATGTGAATATTAGTTTCTACGAACTGTGCACTGCAGTGATACGTTACAGGCTGGTTAACTGATGTAAAAATATGCAAATATTATCATTTCTTATCTGCGCGTAATAACACCATGAAAATATCTTTAAAATTTTAATTTAAACGCTGTTGTTTTCTATCATTTTTATGGTATAAGAACCTTAACTTTGCCCTATTTGTTAACTCGTTTTGTTTGTTTGTTTGCTGTTGAATAAAAATATGTATGAAACTCATCATCATCAGCTCATTAAACGTCCCCACCGAGGGGCACGAGCCTTCCCGTGCCGGGAGTATAAGGCCTTAGTCGTCTACGCAAGCCCAGTGCGGATTGGCCGACTTCACGCACAACCTTTGAATCTCTTTGCAGGCGTGCGCGGGTTTCCTTACGATGTTTTACTTCACCGTAAGAGCGTCGGATAACGTACATATAATTTCGAAATTACATTGGTACGTGGCGGGATTTGAACCTGCGCCCGATCGGAAGGCAACAGTCCACACCACTGAGCCACCGACGCTCTATGTATGAACTAAAAGATAATAATCATGAAATTGTAACTATTTAATTACCAAAAATATATGAGTGTGACAGTGTTTATTCAGAATTTAATCGATTTCATTTCAGCTATTTGCTTATACTTGAACTATATACCCTGCCGATCTTGGAAACTAGGTACCTAGTTGACCCAGGTACCTAGCCACTTTTTTAGTGGGTAGGGGGTCTTATACGGCTCAAGTCCCACACACCCCCCGCCAATGGGGATAGTGCGTCACTGGATCTCCAGACTTTATGTCTAAGGTACCTAGGTACCATCATAATTAATAAACAAACCAATAAAAAATAGTCAAAAAATCTCTGCTATATAGATGAAATGTATTAAGTATTACGCAAGTGACAAATTTGTTACGTTCCATTTCTGAAACAACGGAACTTTGGCTGTGCCCAAAATACTCAAATGGGGATTAACATCATTGGTGTTATATCTGGATTCTGGAATCCATGAGCCCACGCCCAGTCTTCTGAACGAAAAATCTTTCAATTTTTCATTTAGATTCTTTGTCTGACATTTCCTAAATTTCATTGTGTGTTTCACAAAAGTGAAAAACGGCGAAAAGTTCTATTCATAAAATATTATCATCATGAATAAGCAGAACAATCAACTGGCGATCTATATGAGGCAAAGACTTATGTTTTTCCACTAATCAGAACTCTTGACTGTACAAAAGCTATTTGAAATAGTCTGGATATCATTTTCTTAGTTATTTAACATCGCTTTTAGAGGGGTAGCTGTTCTTTTGACCTTGTGGCTATAGGCACATTCTTATTTTGTTTCTGAAAATACTTATGATTTTTAAAGTACTACTATTCGGGTGAGTATAAACCGTTTGTAAAATGGTCGGTTAGGAAAAAAGTTGTAGAAAATTAAGGCGGTATGCCCTGTATAGGAAAACTCTATTATTTTGATTAAGTTTAAAAATCTATAATTGAATAAAATTCGTCTGTGAGATCATTACATTGGGACCCGCTATTTGTCACAATTGTAGTTAGAAAAATAAATATAACAGTACTTAGTAAATTAATTTATAAAAACACAAGGCATGCCAAGCCAGGGATTATTTTTATTTACAGTGAATTTAAATTATTTTTATTAGCCTTAATTTTCTGTAGGTACTTCGTTCATACCTTATGTTTGATGATGATTGTCAAGTAGAAGTAAACAAAGAAGACCTCAAGGTTCCTCTGTCAAGTTGCCACCTATTGACATTGAGGACTGTGTACGTGCTTAGAGATGCGATTAGAATAGGAAGAAGTAGAACTTGCAACGACCATGTTTCTTTGCAATTTCAGTTTTTAAAATAGTAATAAAAGATAATTAAATTTACCTATATCATTATAATGCATATGGCTGGGCTTTTCACTCTAATCTGTAGTTTTCGACGTAGCAATTATCCAAAAAGCATAACTCTATTGTGAAAAATTATTAAAAATACTAATGTTTTCAGTTAAGATTTATTTTTGGAAGTTAGCATTTCGATTCTGTTGGTGTTGATTTGCAAATATATGCTAAAAGACCACAAACACGTCTTAAAACTTAAGATAATATTTAAGCCAGTAGTACGATTACATTCATAATCAAAACATGACATAAACTTTCGTTAAACAACGATATGTAAACTAATAACTTTAACAAAGACAGTTTGATTGCTTAAGATACACCAAAGATTGAGATAAATTTCATGCAAAAGTAAACGATGATCCATTGAATTTTTTTCTTTTATTCTTCGCGATCCCTACGAAGGATCTGTAGTACATTCTACGTCTTCTCAAGGACCTTCCGGCTGTGGATAAAATACAAATACAGTAGTAAAAACTCTATTTTGATTTGACGACCGAATATAAAGCAAGTAACTAGTAAAATAAGAAGAACGCCTGTACACTTAGCAGCAGTTACCTTTTTTTTATTGTCGACATTGCTATGGTAGAATTTAAAATTATACTTTTGCAAAAATATTATACAAAAATTGGAATCACTCGCTGCTATTAACGTCGAAACTTTTTAAGAGGATAATTTATTTAAAACGCTATGGATAAGTCCATTTATATGTTATAGTTATAGTTTCATTCACGGTTAGTACCTAGTGGCCTCTAAATTATCTTTTAGCATTGATGAGGGAAGGTTACTTTACCGGATCCCTTTGTCGCCCTTGACGAGAGGCTTCCCACTGGCGATAATTTGTTTTGTTGAAGTCTTCAAATAGGCTTCGGACTTTGAAAAGTCGGAGTAAAACAATTTGACCAGATGGGGGTTTCGATTTATCGGTGGTCTTGATTTAGACTGTCTTTGTGGACCGGCCCAAACGATGGTTCATCTTATGTTGTGTTCTGCTTGCCCAAGTAGCTGTTCTCAGCAGAATTTATTGAGGCTGCAGACAACACTATCACCTTTTGGACTTCTACCATTTGAATATGTTTTTGGCATCGATACGCTAAGAATAGGCTTTGATAAACGCAACCTTCGACCCATGCCATTTAAGGGATCTTCATCTCAATAAAACCTCTACATAATGAGTCTAGAAACTTAATGTGTAAACGCATGGAGATGTCGAGTTAAAGTTAATGCAGGAAACATACAATTCATTCATATTATTTATTAATCAAGATAACTAAAACATTGCTTGCATTTTGACTTTTTGCAAAAATAGATTTGGTTATCGAAGCTTTCTTATAAGTACATGTCCCTATCCTTAATAAATGTATTTACAATTTTAAAACATGCACCTTATGAATGCCTAAGTAGTTGACCTCTATCCTACCCTATGGACGCTTAAGCAAAGTTTAATATGTATGAAGCACATTCATAAGTTCCCAAAATAGGCAATGGAATTCATATTAAGTCAGTGACATACGCAACCAATTTTTTGGCAAATGAATGCCTCTTTCAACTTGGTCCTAAATTAAAAAAACTAAAACTGCTGGACTAGTTGTTACTGAACCATTTAGGGTATTCAGACTATACTTTGTCATATTAGTAAAGTATATGTTAGTATGTTTCTAGAGCTTTGGTTGTTACTAGGCGAGATACAGGGTGAACAATAAAACATTATATAAAAAACATGTATTTTCATGTTATTTACTTATGTTCTTGCACAATTCTATTGTTCTATTCTTACCATGGATTCCGTAAAATACATTATGATAGCAAGATTATTATAATACGCTGGACCTACGAGTATAATAGTTCTGTTGCTTAGTTGAGTTGGCTAACGTGCAGGCCTTATCATATATTTGTTAAAGGTCCTTTATCCCATATCGTAGGTGTTTTCTATGTATAAAAGTATATGTATCGGTTGTTTAATATCCATACTGCTGGCTTCACGCTTAACTTGAAGCTAGATGGCGCTATGTGAATGTTAGTAGATTTTATTATTTATAAAGGGCTTAAATATTATTGTTTGTGTCAGTAGCTATATTGTATGCAAGCTGCAAATGTAGATATACTTAAATTTGTTTTATATTATGTTCATGGTATAACTAAAATGCTTGGGATAACGTAAGAACTGTCTTACAAATTATAACTATAAAGTTGAAGATCGCTCTATTAATCATCATCATCGTTACAGCCTAGCCTGATGAACGGAGGCCTACTCGTATCATCGGAAAACATACATTTCAGTTTGAAATCCATCAATATTAGTTGTTCATAAAAGGATTATTTCTTTAAATGCCCAGAGCATAAACTTAAAAATATGTCACCAAAATTACGAGAGCGTGTATTTAGTAATCAAAGGTATTATAAACACGAAGAAAATAACTCTAAACAGTTCAGGAAGCGATCTAGAAATACCACTTGAGTTACATTTATCTCCAATACATTCATGACAATACAGCAGTTTGATGAATTCGTGACCCTCGTGGGCCTTTTCGATTTGTTTGCAGGAACCTCGTTCTACAACACAGCCTCTTATGTACATAGGTTTTTTTGATCTGAGAAAAAAATCAGTATTAGTGCTAATAGGTTAAAATGGCGGGTAGCAGATGGATGTCGATCTGTTCCGTGTGGAAATCATTTGGGGAGGCCTTCGTTCAGCAGTGGATATGTTAGGCAGTAATGATGAATGATTATGACGACGTACCTTAATTAGAATCACAAGGCTGCGTCTTGATAGTTGTATCGAAAGGTCAATTTGAATACGCCAAGTGTTTCGATCTTGAATGATTTTAGTTCAAAAAACTATCAGCCTAGGCATCCAATGGGAGCCGGCGTTTTATAAACGGCCTAGGCGTCTAATTGGACGGCTAGTTTAACTAGATGGCTGCGACATATAGGCAAGATACGTTACTATTGATTAAGAGCTTAACAACTAAAAATATTTAGGTTTCCACTTACAGCTATATTTGTTGGCATAAACCACACATCGGGGATTATAGGAAGGGCATTTTTTAGTATCAGTGTCATTCAATACTTTAGGACAGTCTGCACAATCGTAGCATCCTGCTCCATTCCAAGATATGGGTGATGCCGATTTTATGGATTTCACCTTTGTTAGAGGGCTAAGTTGAATGTCTTTTGTTTCCTTGACGATCACATTGGTGTTCTCGTTCTGTTCTCTCAAAGCTATCAGGTCGCCTAAGAATAACATTTTCTGTTTATTTATTTATGGAAAATTATTTATCATTATTTATGGAAAAGTGATAAACTAAAAAAATATGAGAAAAATACACACTGTATTGACCTATAAAATTCTTATATATTATCATGAAACCCTTTTTCTTGTCTGTCTGTTAAAAACACTTTTCACTTCAAAACTACCGAACGGCTTTTTGTACTGCTTTCATTGATACAATTAATATTACTTATTTATATAAAAATACAAAATTCTAGACATTGATTAAATACGACGATATGAGTTTTACAGATACACTAAAAAACTTGTGGTCGTAGCTTCATGCAATAAGTCTAATAATAATTCAGAGCAGGACTTAAGTTTTGTCCAACGCGTTGCTGGCGAGTAATGTCTCGGACCCGTTACTATAACAATTATCAACACAAGGCTTCTCCAACGGGCAGTTTGGCCGTTTGTACTTCCTTGTGTTTCCGCTAAGTACTCCATACATGAAACAGGTCTTCCTTCTTGTTTTCGCGGCACCATAAAACGGGACTTCTATTCTTCGATGTCACAAAAGCGTTCGATAAAGTTTAATACAATGGTTTAATATACAAATTAAACTTGTCGACATGTGGGAGTTTGCAATGTGGGAAATTGCAATTAAGATTTCGAATGGAAGGATGACTTTTTTAAATATCTACGAGTTTGGTTCATCCTCACGCAGGATATACATATTTTTTTTTCCCGGACCATTACTCTACAACCTACTATTTTTCCCGGCTCATTGGGAGGCTAAGTACTGTTACACACACCACATACATGTATCATAGATTTATTATTTATTCACAATGTAGAATACATACTATTCACATCACTGGCCCCGTCATAAATAAATAATGTAACGTAAAAACCAGAAATACTGACGGGTACATTTGTTCAAAGCAAAATATCTACAAGATTGCGTTTTTCAGAAATTCATTACTTATACTTTTCTTTATCAACAGAAATCATAGTTTAGAACATGCTTGGATGAATATAAATAAATGCAAACAATGGAGTTCTATGAGTTCTGATTTGTGTTGCATAGAAATTGGAATTTATGATTACTATTATGAGTTGAATATTTTGCAATTATTTGTTTGCAAGGTAAATGGTTGAATAATAAGACAGGGGTTATTTGTCAAACAAATATTGTTTGGTTTTGTGTTAAAAAAGTTAAAACAGTGAAAGTATTACCTAAATCGCTTTATTATCGTTATTTTATGTATTATCCTCGTAGTTTATCGAAGGCTTATAAATTTCATAATATACTATAAATATATTTCATAAAATGTAATACAATGCACTTGGTAAATATCCAATGTATCATGAGTAAGATGACTTTTATAAAATGCGAGCAATATGAAAATCAATCATTGGCTGCTGATTTATGAAAGCGTACATTTAGTAGCTAGAGGTACAAATAAAACAAAGAACAGGGCCAAAGCGAGGTCAGGAAGTGATTGAGTCACTCCATTAGTATTACACTTATCCCCTACGCACTCTTCGCAGTGTACCAGTTTGATACTGTTATGTCTAATGTGGGCCTTCTCAATTTCCTCACAGGTGCCTCGTTCTACTGTACATCCTCGAATATAAATTGGCTCCCTTTGATCTAAAAATGAAATTGGAATATAGTATTATCATCTATTCATGTTAATTATGTTAATAAAATCCAAGTGCCAATCTTATTAATACTCTCTCTTCGTATCTTTGTTCTGGTGAGATCAATTATTGCAATGTTTGAGTACTTACAATTATATTTCTCAGCATAGACAACACATCTCGGGTGGTTGTAAGGGCACCGTTTGGTGGTTGTATTTCTGTAAACACGTTGACAGTCCACACAGGCGTAACATTCAGAGCCTTGGTAAAGGACATTCTGAGGCATGTTGCTAACATACATCGGGGTCAAAATAGGTGTGGGACCGACGCCATAAGCTCGACGATTAGCGAGCTCACTATCACTAGTTAAATCTATATTCTTCTCACTCTGCTCCGGTTCATCAAGTTGGTTACCTAGTGAATGAGCCAGGGTTAAATTCCAAATAGAAATGTATTTTGAACTCCCAAATAACTGATTAAATACACAAGGCACTTTTTAAAAGTTACTTTAAAATATACCTACCAGAATCAGCATTGACTACATGTTGAACTAAGATCAATAGAATGAAAAGTAGCATAAAAGGTGAATTCATTTTCAAAAAGCCAAATAACTACGACTGTGTTTACATTTTTGCGATACTTATACCGTTATTTATCGGGCGAAATGGTTGGAAAACATGCTTGGGCGATCCTATAGGAATGCGAACAATGGAGCGCAATGGAATGCATTTTCTGATGCATAGAGATTGTGATTAAACTTTCGATAAAAAGTTTAATATTGAAGCAGAATGGTCGCTATTATATGGTCAAACGTTTGTTAGCAACATCATTTATTTTTTGTTTATTAAATAAACTTGTTGATCCTGATGAATAAAAGTGCAGGACCAATGACGGGAGAGGACCCTTGGTTAATATACGTATAAGTTCTGGAGTGGAGACTGCGTTTTGGTAAGTATAGCGTAAAACGCTCTCCGGCCCGATTGACCGATAATTTGCGAAAGGTCGCTGGAGGAATGGACCAGAATATTTGGCAGGGTATGCTGCTTATTTACATATATGAAGTGTACGCCACTGCACATAAAATTCAATAGCTTTTATTTCAACCTTATTTTTTAGTAGGTACTGGTTTCAAGGAGTTTCTTCTACGCCAAGAATTTTGTATCGCGTTGTATGTTGTATGTATTATACTTGTATTTGTTTATGTCATTCACGATAAAGATAACAGAAAGAATCATTTTTATCAAAAGACTTTATTGTTGGCCAATATCTTAGATACAACAGTCATAAACGACACAATGTTCCATCTATTTATAAAAAGTTAATAAATCATCTATGAAATGTGTTCAGAATACTGCTTATTCAGTTACAGTTCTACGGATAGAACAAAAACTTATTTTTAGATATGTAATGAAATAAATGACTAGTTGTCGAATTCACATGGTTTAAATGACTTTCCCGACCAATGGAACTGTCTGGGTACCGCCATGCCTTAGCATTTGGGGTCTCAAAACGTGTGAACTGCTTCTCTTCAAACGATATTTTTACATAAGAAATTGCGATCATTGGCTGCTCTGTATTGGACTAAATAAGTCAAGTTTTGTTGGGCATATCAACCGATTAGTGTTCTTGTTACTTCAAATGTTAATTATCTCATCTAATATATATTTCAACAAATTATTTAACATTTTAGCTTAAACTATCTCTAGTTAACAATAAATATTGAATAACTATACATTGATCTCAGATCTTGATTTTACAGTAAACTTTTACTTGTAATATAAACTTAGTTATACGTACATATATACAGTCAAAAATAATCTATTTACATGGATAAATTACATTAATCGCATTAAATAAAAAGAATAACAAGTACTACTTATGACCGAAAAAGTAACAAAAATAAATGCGACTGCATTTTTTATTGATGCGTTGCACAGTTCCCCAGTACAAACTCTGCAGCTTTGTAAACTTCCTTGAAAGTTTTCACCAATTTCTTCTCTGCAACGATCTTGTATATTATCGGATTCATAAGAACAGCTTCGAATGACTTCTGTTTCGCCATTCTCTGAAATAAAACATAGAAGAATTAGTTACTAAAGTTTTTTTTCTTGTATGGCAACGTACCTTTGCACAAAAAGGCATACCTCAATGACGTATTATTGAGTTATTTCGAACTACAAACCGACGCGTTAATCCAACACGTATTAGTGTTATGCCAAAGCCTTCAATATTCAGCAGAATGCACTATGAACAGTTATGGTTTGTTGCTAAAAGTTCAATACTTATAACGTATTACAAAGTATAAAAAAAGTTGGCAAAGTTCGTCTGGCTGTGGAGGGTTCCACAGCAGCAAGTAACATTAAATAGAATATTTGTTATTTATTTAATTAACCCAAATTTAAAAATCATCAAGTGTATACATGGGCGACGACGGTATTTACCATCAGATGAGCCGCCAGTTCGTATGGCCGCTATCCCATAAAAATATTCAAATCAAAAATTAAGTTCAAAACAAGTTTGATCTTACTACAGACACTCAATCTTATCGCACCCGATCTTCAAATATCCTAAAATCGATTGAGATTTTGACCATTTCCCGTAAAGACTTGGACGAGGGCGAGGTGGATAAATTAGCGAATCCTCAACTATGATGCTGATGATTTTACAGCCAGAATAATTCTGTTAGGTTTTTGCTCAGCCCAAAAAGGTTCTCCAATTTTTCAGTTGCCCTTTTTGTCTTTGCTACCGACCTTCAAAGAAAGTTACTAAACATCTTGGTTGTAACTCTCCTTCTGGACCACCTTCCATTTCTTGCACGGGCACAACATTGTAGAATGGATTGTATCTCCTTGCTCTATTATTGAGCATCTGGAAAAAAAAGTCAATTACTGTCTATTAGTTTAGTATTTTAGGTGGAAAGTCGATTTCCAGTCGTAAACATAATTCATAAAAGCACATGGGTACTTACTTGAACTTCATAAAGGTCGTTCTTGTTCATATTCATGTCGTTATTTTCCTGTGAAGTGATTCCCTCTGTAACAGTTCTGATGAGTGGTTCTAGTGTAGTCGAAGCCAAAGGAGAGCTAGACATTTCTGGTATAGTAAGAGCTTCTGGCGTAACTTCCGTGGAGCTAGTCACTTCTGTTGTAGTTAAACCTTCGATTATGCTAGTTATATATGTCGTAGTTGGAGGTTGGGTTGAGCCCAATTCTTCAGGCGTCGTTGATGATTGGATTGTGCTAGATGTTTCCAACGTAGTTGATGCTTGGATTGTGCTAGTTATTTCTGTCGTAATTGGAGGTTGGGTTGTGCTAATCGCTTCAGGCGTATTTGATGATTGGATTGTGCTAGTAATATATGTCGTAGTTGGAGGTTGGGTTGAGCTCGATTCGTCAGGCGTCGTTGATGCTTGGGTTGTGCTAGATATTTCTGTCGTAATTGGAGGTTGGGTTGAGCTAATCGCTTCAGGCGTATTTGATGATTGGATTGTGCTAGTAATATATGTCGTAGTTGGAGGTTGGGTTGAGCCCGATTCTTCAGGCGTCGTTGATGATTGGGTTTTGCTAGATATTTCTGTCGTAATTGGAGGTTGGGTTGAGCTAATCGCTTCAGGCGTATTTGATGATTGGATTGTGCTAGTAATATATGTCGTAGTTGGAGGTTGGGTTGAGCTCGATTCGTCAGGCGTCGTTGATGCTTGGGTTGTGCTAGATATTTCTGTCGTAATTGGAGGTTGGGTT
The DNA here is from genome assembly GCA_019425675.1 of Leucinodes orbonalis. NCBI lineage: Eukaryota > Metazoa > Arthropoda > Insecta > Lepidoptera > Crambidae > Leucinodes > Leucinodes orbonalis. The sequence continues at coordinate 50,546 of PQWD01004108.1, forward strand.
GAGCTAATCGCTTCAGGCGTATTTGATGATTGGATTGTGCTAGTAATATATGTCGTAGTTGGAGGTTGGGTTGAGCTGGATTCTTCAGGCGTCGTTGATGCTTGGGTTGTGGTAGATGTTTCCAACGTAGTTGATACTTGCATTGTGCTAGTTATTTCTGCCGTAGTTGGAGGTTGGGTTGAGCTAATCTCTTCAGGCGACGTTGATGCTTGGATTGTGCTAGATGTTTCGGACGTAGTCGATGCTTGGATCGTGCTAGTTATTTCTGTCGTAGGTGGAGGTTGGGTTGAGCTAATCTCTTCAGGCGTATTTGATGATTGGATTGTGCTAGTAATATATGTCGTAGTTGGAGGTTGGGTTGAGCTCGATTCGTCAGGCGTCGTTGATGCTTGGGTTGTGCTAGATATTTCTGTCGTAATTGGAGGTTGGGTTGAGCTAATCGCTTCAGGCGTATTTGATGATTGGATTGTGCTAGTAATATATGTCGTAGTTGGAGGTTGGGTTGAGCCCGATTCTTTAGGCGTCGTTGATGCTTGGGTTGTGCTAGATGTTTCGGACATAGTCGATGCTTGGATCGTGCTAGTTATATCTGTCGTTGTTGGAGGTTGGGTTGAGCTAATCTCTTCAGGCGTAGTTGATTCTTGGGTTGTGCTCGATATTTCCGACGCAGTTGATACTTGGATCGTGCTAGTTATTTCTGCCGTAGTTGGAGGTTGGGTTGAGCTAATCTCTTCAGGCGTCGTTGATGCTTGGATTGTGCTAGATGTTTCGGACGTAGTCGATGCTTGGATCGTGCTAGTTATATCTGTCGTTGTTGGAGGTTGAGTTGAGCTAATCTCTTCAGGCGTAGTTGATTCTTGGGTTGTGCTCGATATTTCCGACGCAGTTGATACTTGGATTGTGCTTGTTATTTTGTTGTAGTTGGAGGTTGGGTTGAGCTGGATTCTTCAGGCGTCGTTGATGCTTGGGTTGTGCTAGATGTTTCCAACGTAGTTGATACTTGCATTGTGCTAGTTATTTCTGCCGTAGTTGGAGGTTGGGTTGAGCTAATCTCTTCAGGCGTCGTTGATGCTTGGATTGTGCTAGATGTTTCGGATGTAGTCGATGCTTGGATCGTGCTAGTTATATCTGTCGTTGTTGGAGGTTGGGTTGAGCTAATCTCTTCAGGCGTAGTTGATTCTTGGGTTGTGCTCGATATTTCCGACGCAGTTGATACTTGGATTGTGCTTGTTATTTTTGTTGTAGTTGGAGGTTGGGTTGAGCTGGATTCTTCAGGCGTCGTTGATGCTTGGGTTGTGCTAGATGTTTCCAACGTAGTTGATACTTGCATTGTGCTAGTTATTTCTGCCGTAGTTGGAGGTTGGGTTGAGCTAATCTCTTCAGGCGTCGTTGATGCTTGGATTGTGCTAGATGTTTCGGACGTAGTCGATGCTTGGATCGTGCTAGTTATATCTGTCGTTGTTGGAGGTTGAGTTGAGCTAATCTCTTCAGGCGTAGTTGATTCTTGGGTTGTGCTCGATATTTCCGACGCAGTTGATACTTGGATTGTGCTTGTTATTTTGTTGTAGTTGGAGGTTGGGTTGAGCTGGATTCTTCAGGCGTCGTTGATGCTTGGGTTGTGCTAGATGTTTCCAACGTAGTTGATACTTGCATTGTGCTAGTTATTTCTGCCGTAGTTGGAGGTTGGGTTGAGCTAATCTCTTCAGGCGTCGTTGATGCTTGGATTGTGCTAGATGTTTCGGACGTAGTCGATGCTTGGATCGTGCTAGTTATATCTGTCGTTGTTGGAGGTTGAGTTGAGCTAATCTCTTCAGGCGTAGTTGATTCTTGGGTTGTGCTCGATATTTCCGACGCAGTTGATACTTGGATTGTGCTTGTTATTTTTGTTGTAGTTGGAGGTTGGGTTGAGCTGGATTCTTCAGGCGTCGTTGATGCTTGGGTTGTGCTAGATGTTTCCAACGTAGTTGATACTTGCATTGTGCTAGTTATTTCTGCCGTAGTTGGAGGTTGGGTTGAGCTAATCTCTTCAGGCGTCGTTGATGCTTGGATTGTGCTAGATGTTTCGGATGTAGTCGATGCTTGGATCGCGCTAGTTATATCTGTCGTTGTTAGAGGTTGGGTTGAGCTAATCTCTTCAGGCGTAGTTGATTCTTGGGTTGTGCTCGATATTTCCGACGCAGTTGATACTTGGATTGTGCTTGTTATTTCTGTTGTAGTTGGAGTTTGGGTTGAGCTTGACTCTTCAAGCGTTATTGATGTTTGAATTGTGCTGGATGCTTCTAGTGAAGTTGAAATTTGGGTTGTGCTTGGAATAGGTGAAGATTCGGTTGTTTCCTGTGTAGTGGCTTGCTTTGTAGTGGACGTTTGTATTGTAGAAGAAATATCTGTCGTGAATACTGTAAAATTCGGGTTTTCTGTGCTCAATTCAGGAGTTGTAGTTATGATTGGTGTTGAAATGTCATTATCGGATGTTGAGACAGCGGTACTATTTTGGAAATCTGAAGGAGTAGATTCTGTTCCATTATCAGTCGACGATGGTATTGCTGTCGAGGTTAAAACTGGTCTCGGCCGTGGATGACATGTTTCTATGTGATCTGAAGTAACTGTTTTGCATCCACGGCAAACGTAACATTTCAATCCTTGTCCATGGGCTGAAAATATGTTGTATATATATTAAATTTAATTTCACGTAACGGATAAAAGAGCGTCGTATGAAAAAAATCAATGAAGGAGTATTGTAAAAACAACGTCGTACGTAAAACCTCAATGAAGGAATATTGTAAAAAATATTTAAACATTTAAAACTATACAAACGTTTAAGTAAAAACACACCAGTGTTATTAATAAATAATATGAAACCACACGATATGAAAACGAGTGGATGACAGAGAAAACTAAAAAGTGATAGCCTTATAAATTAAAGGCAGCCTGATGCAAAGGTGTATGAAATCCTTTAATTGTTTAAAGGATTTTTTTCATTTCATTCCGTTTTATTTAAATGTAAGTACGAGTATCAACCCTCACATTTTCCTTTACCAACAACCTTAACAACAAACATAAACTGCACGATATTCATTCATTTCTTAAAAAATACCAATATATCTCATGTTGAAAATATTAAACCAACTATTTTTATTCCATTTAACTACAGTACGCAAAAGTGAAATTCACTTACGCTGTTTATAATGTCAGCTTAACAGATATGATAACGATATTATAATCGATACCGGTTGTTGTATGTTTCCTATTTCAGTACATTTGTGTTTTATTAATACTTTGGTTACAAAAGCTACAAATCAATAACTGTCATTAATGTTTTGGAGGAGGCCTTTACCCAATCTGGGGACCATTAATATCAAATAAATATTACTTCAAGAGTTAGCACTTAACTTCATCAAATAAATGCTTTAGTTTAGTAATTAGTTATATTAAGTGATTAACTTAGTAATTTATGGAAAGTAATGTTTAAGCAGGGTCAAATAAAGGCTTTTTTATTTTTATTTAATGTTTCAGGAATGCTGTGTTCTAGGCTTTAAATATTATTAAAATGAGTAAAAAATATAACTATATCTTTTATAAAATAACCTTACCTACTCGTACGTGTACAATGTCCTACTAAACATAAAAAGCGAGCTATTACTTTCGAATGAGACCGAGATCCACTTGGTCTAGCTAAGAAACATCCACGTGTGTTAATTGGCGTTAGACGTTATTGTGGCCCCAGCAGAAGAGAATAAAAACTGGGATATACTGATTTATTAATAATTTATTTCAATGAGTGCACTTAAAAAATTTTCAATAAAATGAAATGTTTTTTTTTACTCAATAATAATATAAAATGGTCTTATTCAATCACATAGGTCTTGTCATGATACCGTATTCACATTTTTAATGATAAAATGACCTTCTTTATCAATGCAATAAAATGCGTCAGTTAATACTCACAGTTTCCATTAAGAGCAATAATTGCATATAAAACATTAAACAATAGTATATATCTTACACTGAACATTATTGCCATTTATTACATTTAATTATATCACAAAAATTCGCACGCGGCGTTAGGAACCGTCTGACCAAATGTAGATAGGATAGTATGATAATACCTATATATTCAAGCTTATCTGTCGACTAAGAAAGATAAATGCTACAATTGATTTATTAATTAGGATACAGTAAATGTGTGGAATGCCGGAGTGCATTGATTAGAAATGTGGTTGTCACAGACCTTTAGCAGTCCACGGCTGGACTTTGGGCGTCTTCGTTTTGTGTCAGTCACATACCTACGACTAACCGACTGCTATGGAGCAAATGAGTTCTGGAGTGAATAACTATGCATGAAAACGATATTGGAAGAACCTGTCTGTCTCATGCAGTGACGACTAGCGCCAGGGGGCTTACCTCAATCTCTATACGTATTACAATAATATTACTTCGCCTTTTCTGGTACAAAAATGCTGATGGACCATAATAGTTATGTTTTATGTCATAAGTGAATAGGACGGTCAATTCGCTCACCTGGTGGTAATATTACAGGTGGTATTAATACAGTGTTGAAGGAAATCTATAACAATAGGTAGTCATTATCTTCCGTCAACACTGTCCTGCACCCATCACCCGAGACGATAGATGTTATGTCTCGTATACCCGTTAATTTTACTAGCTATAGTGCCCTCATTCGAAACACAGAAGTGCAAAGCACTCCTTTTTTATGGGAAGATATCAAGTCGTCAAGTAAGGTGCCACCACAGTGCTAGACTGTGGTGGCACCTTACTTGACGACTCATTAGCGAGTCCTACTACCTACCTAGGAATACTGATTAAAGAGATGGTGATAACCCCAGGTCGCATAAGAAATCTTGGTGTGGAAATCGAAAAACACAGTAAAATATTTCTGCTTTCGTAGAAAAATCTTGTTTGTGATATATTTTATTATTCTATCGTCCTAGTCTAAAGCCATTAAAGAATAAATGTCTAAACGACTCATCTGTATTATTTTATTTACAAGATTTGATAGTCCAGTCTTAAAATCTCGTAATTAAAATATAAATATCAAATGTCAGTGCATTTACATTGCGCCGCCTAGCCACAAACTAAGCATTTATTATGGAATATGGGTTTTAAGCAACGGATAAATAAATATTGTTTTTTTATAAATGCATACATAGAACACACCCAGATGACCCAGACGAATACGAACAGACATACACACAAATGTTTGTCCTGCCCTGTTAACAGCCGACGTCTCAAACATAACATCACATGGGTCGTCATTTCATCATCTTAAGCTCATTATATGTCCTCACTGAGGGCCTATCCATATTATAGGCTTTACTCATCCATCCACGCGGGCCCAGTACGGTTGCTGACTTCAGGCATACCCTTTGAATTACTTTGTTGGCGTGCGCAGGTTTCGACACGATTTTTTCCTTCACTATAAGAGCATAGGATAAATGCACACATAATTTTTGAAAATTGTATCACATATGAGATGTAATGTGAATCATTCTGTGACGAAACAACATTTTATCAATGAAAAACTTATGTATACGATAAAATCGGTATCATTTATTAATGGATCAATTTCGAGACCTTATCTTCTAATTTTATTGTCTGCAAGCTTATTTTAATTTGAGTATCGATTAGAATCCTTAAATCATATTTTTTGTCACTAATCGTACACATGGCAAATATTTAGGAGGTACTACAACAAAGATACTACTCTGAGGTCTTTTACTCCTCCAAAACTTCCTGAAGTGACTTTTAATTATTGGTGATTTGTATTTCAGTGGTTTTAATTATTACTTGAGTACTACAGCCAGTTTAATGGTATAATTTGTAATGCAAACTAACTGTATGTAACAATGTGTAATACGTATAGGTACAATTGCAATATAGAACACAAACATTGGGGTTTGAACAATGATGTAAAAAAAGTATGGATTCGTGATATGCTCACAAAACAACCGAAAAAAGGGTTCCGAATGCAGATTCGAACACTTTTTTCGGTTGTTTTGTGTGTAAATATGTGTATGTGTGCTGTGACCGCTCACGGCACAAACTGTACTATCTTCGGCGGTTCGTTTTTGAGGCACGGATGGCGTATTTACCTTTATATATACATAATATCATTGGGTTTGAATCGATTCCTTAACCATAACACCAAAAGACACTAAGCATTGCACTTATTATTCCTTCTAGATCTTGCATTTACTGACTTTCTAGCGTATTCGAATTTATATGTACACAAATTTCAGCCATAAAAACACTAAAAACAGTCTGATGAGCCCTCAGACCGTTCAATCGATCTACATAGATTGCGTTCATTTACATATTCAAAACTTATTGCATCCATCAGCGAATTGTCGTGGCATTCTAATCAATAAGTAATCTGTTAGGTTGTAAGCCAAAAGATAATGTTGTAATCAGCTTGATAACATGTTGTCAGCTCGTCACACTCCCTTGCTCAAAATGTAAGTATTTTTGCATGTTTTAATTTGCCAACAATGAATGATTTTTTTCCTTTTTTTACTGATATGTCATATTAAGAAAGTACTAAATTTATTTCGTTCCTTTTTTTAAATATCATATTTACCATTTTAACAAATATGAGTACACCTTTTTTATTATATACCTATACAAACGTATAACGTATGTTTGGCCTTAGTGTTACTTGGTGTTAAAGGTACACGTTTACCCAGAAAATGCCTATTCCCTCTAGCCCTGAAATCTTGCTTACGGCAGTCACTTCAGTAGATATTATCGAATCAATTGGCTGTAAATTTTATTTAAATAACACAGTCGTGATATCATTTACAAGCAATATTTTTCTTACAACTTATCACACTTTAATCGAAACTGATAACATACTGATAACATCAAGTTTATATGGTCACAATGCAATAGTAACCTTGACCTCGTACATAATTAAGAATTTACTAGAGAATACGCACACACTTCGGAATATACAAGTGTATTGGGAAATCTGTGAGAATACCTAAACGAGGTCTGAAGAACACAATTTTTTTTTGAGATGGACTTTTCGCTGTTCGCCACTTTTTTGTTTGTTTGTTTTTTTCTGTTGTATCCTTGTACTTCATTACAGTCACTACATTGTATATGTAACAAAACAAAATGGTGGAGAGCCATGCTTTAGCATTATAGTCCGGTGCGACGATTGGAGTTTACAGAACAAGGCGTAAAACGTTTAATATTGTGTTCCGCTTTTTCCCCCGTTTCATTTTCTTTTCCTTTTATACTGAGGCCACACTAACGGAAAATGTTATTTATTATCGCGACAATGGGCGTTGATTTTAGGTGTAGCTTCCACTTTAAGCAATAAATTGATAATATTAATCTATTATACAACACAATAATTATCGCGTAAATAAGCGTTAGTTGTTAGCCTTTAGTGTGGCTCCAGCATTACAGGCAGTTAACGTAAACTTGATGCTCCTCCATAACTAAGAGTCTCATGGTTGCTACCATTACGTGAATTGTCAGATCGTTTGTCTTCATCACAATGGCTGTTGCTGAGTGGTATACCTGTTCTGTGTCTTTAGATTTAAGTTTTTATGTTTAAGGTAATATTGTACTGCCACAGAATAAACATTTCTTTCTTTATTTGCCTACTGTTTGCTTTAACTGCATTGTAGTGAAACGTTCACAAGTTGGTTGATTCACTTATCCCTTACTATGTAGCTGATGTTATTTTTACATCTTACACATAAAATTATTATACATAGTTTATTCTCGTTCCTATATAAATACCATATTTTAATTTATGCCTCTTCTGTGACTAATATTCAGACAAATAGTTCATAAACGTTCAATGTCAGCTTCATCTAGCCCCAAAATAAGCAAAAGATATTTCTTTATAGTTAGAAACCAACGGATTAATATACGAATAACTGCATTTTTTTATTACGCACTCGTGCATTATACACACTTAGGTATGTTTGCACTGCACGGGACCTAAACCCTCGGTGTGAATCTGAATTCTCAAACATTACGCCAGCCCGGAATTTATGTACGTACTATAGTGTAAAGATTTTAAGTTTTATTAGCCTTCTAAACATGCTGTCATATGTTATCTAATAAGCTAATCGTTGAAGTGTGTATTCTTAAGTACTATAGACAAAGCAATTACACAATCATTACAAAACGGGTATTCACCTGTTTTAGTAACCCAACGATTAATAAGTGCTTACTAATTGTTATCTTTGGTTTCAGTGATAAATTATTCATGTGTTATCTATGATATAAATATTTTTAATTTTCAGCTATTTTTATTTTATGTATCATTAATCTCTCTCTCTCTCTCTCTCATAAGGATATTCTGTCTACAATAGTATAGCCCAACGGGGAAAATTCGAACAAAGTGATATTCACTACACATTTTTGATTTCTCGTAGAAAAATAATTAAGAAGACCATATGAAATATTTTTTATCATTTGAAATTGTTTTTAAACGTTAACATTAATGTGGGTAAAACAATAAATAATGAAAATTTAATAGAATAGGCGGAATTGCACTGGTCTGTGTCGCACACCTTGCAGTCTTTGCCGAAACCGGAGTTCAAGCATGTCTCTTGAGATGAGTTCAACTGAACGCCACAACCCCGGTTGACTATGACGCTGTTGTTTGCTGCAAAAAACGTAAGATTAAATTAAAATAAGGTTAGAGCGTCGATAACTCAATGGTGTGGACTGTTGACTTCCAATCAGGAGGGCGCAGGTTCAAATCCCGCCACGTACCAATAAGTTTTCGGATTTGACATTACGACACTCCAATTAACCTCACCAAGAGTTCAGACACAATGGAAAATCTTTTGTTTATGACACTTTAAAGCGTCCTGTATGCGAAATCATCAAAAAAGCGTTTCCAATATAAACAAATAGACCGGTTTAATATAAGATATGGTAAAAGTTTATAACCTATTCTCAGATCTGTGGTATAATTTGTTGATATTTTTGTAATGCAGTGTTTAAACACACAACCAAAGGGAGGTCATAGTTAGAATAACTAAACAAATTATTTAATTTTTTCTGTTTATCTTCTTGTATTACTTACTATTTATTGTTTCTGTGATGCAGACAAATGTAACTTCCGGCGCTGCGTCCATATACGACGAGTAGAAAACTTTTCCACCGCAATTACAATAGCCCTAAAAATTTTAATAACGTATATGAACAGTAATGAAATGATATTTTTTTGTATAAAAAATCGAAATATGCTTCTAAGACTATGTAAATGATGATCATGTATGATACTTCGGTGGTGCTGTCTGCTATACAAGGTCTCTCATCCTGTAGTATTACCGTTAGCACGTTGGCTCAGTACGTCTTGGTGGATAACCATAACACTAAAACATAATGAATACTTAAAATTTGTTGGAGATATCATCAAACTCGAGGTCAAATCATGTTAATAGCACTATTTTATTTATAATATAGGACTAAAACATTATTAACATATTAACTGCCTTATATCTGTATTCCTGCAGTAGCAGAGTATCTGTCCGGATTCCTTACAGTAAAATAGTTTGGTAGATAAAAGTATGATTCCAGTACAAATGGAAATTGTATAAAAATACTTACATTTTTGCAAGAGCACTGGTGAATTGAAGTGTCCTCAATTCCGTTGTTTGAACCCACGTGTCTTTTTAATCTTACTGCTGTATATACAGTCTCAGGTGTCGATGAAGACGAGGAGAGCTCAGTAGAAGAGGATAACGATGACGTTATTTCATTTGTCGAAGAAAAGGATGATGAAGGCTCAGTTGTGGAATTAAGTGATGAAGATTCTGTCGTTAAAGACGAGGAAGACCAAGAGGAGGGCTCAGTTGTAGAAGAAGATGACGATGATGAAATTTCAGTTAGTGTAGACGATGACGATGAAGTGGAAGGCTCAGTTGTGTAACTTGATGAAAAGAACTCTGTCGTTGAAGATGATGAAGGCGAAGCCGAGGGCTCAGTTGAAGAAGATGATGACGATGAAGACAATTCAGTTGTTGAAGACGAGGGTAATGAAGAGGAGATGTCAGTTGAGAAAACTGATGAAAAAGACTCAGTCGTTGCGGATGATGAAGACGAAGAGGAGGGTTCAATTGTAGAAGATGATGACGATGTTGAAATTTCAGTTGTTGTTGAAGACAATAAAGGAGAAGTCTCCGTCGTTGAAGATAATGAAGATGAAGAGGGTCCAGTTGTGGAAAAGGATGAGGAAGATTCGGTTGTAGAAGATGACGACGAAGAAGGAATTTCGGTTGTTGACAAAGACGACGATGAAGAGGAAGGCTCTGTCGTTGAAGAATATGAAGAGGACTCAGTTGTGGAAAATGATGAGGATGATTCGGTTGTAGAAGATGACGACGAAGAAGGAATTTCGGTTGTTGACAAAGACGACGATGAAGAGGAAGGCTCTGTCGTTGAAGAATATGAAGAGGACTCAGTTGTGGAAAATGATGAGGAAGATTCGGCTGTAGAAGATGACGACGATAAAGGAATTTCGGTTGTTGACGACGATGACGATGAAGAGGATTGCTCTGTTATAGAAGATGTTGAGGAAGTCTCAGGTGTTGAAGACAATGATGATGACGAGGAGAGCTCAGTTGTGGAAGCTGAAGGCGTGGATGATGGAGAGGAAGGATCAGTTGTGATAGTTGATGAGGAAGACTCAGTAGTTGACGTCGATGACGACGAAGAAGACGGCTCGATTGTGAAAGTTGAGGATTCAGTTGTAGTAGAAGATGATGGTGGTGAGGGAGGTTCAGTTGTTATTGGCGATGAAAACTCAGTAGTTGAAGACGATGAAGGTGAAAGAGTCGTTGAAGATGATGAAGATGACTCCTCAGTAGTTGAAGACGACAAAGAAGAGGAATCAGTTATCGAAGATGAAGATGATGAGGAAGATTCAGGTATTGATGAAGAAGTGGCGTCAGTGGTGGAAGATGAAGATGTTGAGGAAGAATCAGGTATTGATGAAGTGTCAGTTGACGAAATTATTATATTTGTTGTTGGCGGGTAAGTCGAAAACTCAGTTGTCGTGGTTTCCTCCGATGTTGATGTAGTTGTTGTTGATATCATATTTATTTCGCATATTTTTATATCGTCGCTGGTTGTCTCGGAGCAGTCGGTACAAACGTAGCATTTTAAACTATTCCCTGAAATTAACATCGATTATGTTCTAAACCATTTTACGATACAACGTTTCGGTTACGAAATATTGAGCTTTAAAGTGATAGTATTTAGTAAATAGAAAACAAAACGCTCTGAGCTGTCTGAACTTATATCTTTTAGTTAACGAAAACGTCTGGTATAAAAACATAAATACAGATTTAAAAAAATAAAAAAACCTACGCCCTAAAATACTTCCTGAAGAGAAAAAAACAAGCTCTACCATATAGTGCAAGCAATTTATACTTTCCATTGTATTTCAGGTAGGAGACAAACAAATCCTAAATACATATTCGATTCCGAACTATAAAAAAGTAAGCTAGTTAAATCGTGTCATTATCAAAATACATGTTGTTGTCATTTGTTTAATTTGTTCCCGTCTACAAAACCATGAAAGTGATGATACCTACATTTATAATATTGGTACTATATGGTAGAGCTTGTTTTTTTCCTTTTCCGTGGGTATTTTAAGCAGTCGGATTTTTATTATTTTTAAATATAATTTGTTAAGTTATTTTTTTGATACAATTAAATTTATATTTTTTTACAATTGTCACCACCCAAGAAGAATAAATGTTCTTCTTCGGCCCAATAATCAAAAAAATATGTGTTTTTATTTACCAAATTGTCTTGCACTTGAGAATTAATTGAGTGAAAAGTTAATTGGGTAACCAAAGTAAATTATTAAAATTTAAGAACAATGTAAGCGCAAAGTAATTCTCTATGTTTTTAATATTAAAGTAAGCATAAATTCATTATGAAGGGTTTGTACACATCTCCTTGTACACGCCTCACAGCGTTATAAGATGATGATGATGAAATATGACACATTCAAGTATTTGTGATTATAAGAGTTGTAAAACAATTAAAATACCATTTCATGAAATACGAATTTCATGGATTCTAATAAATGAAACCGAACTCCTACGTGTATGCAAAATATAAATTTAAATGTGCATTAAAGATATTATACGACAGGAATATCTGAATAAACCCTAAGGAGCTCATCCTTAGGGTTTATTCAGATATTCCTGTCGTCACCTTGATCACCTGAATGGCCTTATTTCAAGAAAACAGCACTTCAATTTGAGGCACTTTGAATTTTCTATGTAAAGCAATCTTAAGTAACATAATAAATACCTTTCACGGTTCCAAGTAAAATTAAAGTTAAAACAGCCAACGTGGGCCTAAAACCCGTGAATTCCATTATTCCAGCGATATGTTGTCACAATTAGCAATCAATATTGGAACTGTTCTTTAATCTTTGCGATTTACTTTTTATATGTATGTGAACTTTTTCCGATATACATGATGCTCCTGATTCCTATCAGTCTTATCTTGATATATAGAATTATAGATACCCAGATTGCTCACAAATAAAACAAAGTATATACAAAAACATTAAATTCATAGAAACTTATTTGAAATATAGCGAGGATATTAGGTTTTAACTTGTAAATGATTCTCTTGTAGTTTATTTAGGACTATTTTTACGCATTATTTTTCTCTCTCTTTTCTCCTAAATATATAGAAGTCCACTGCTGGATTTGCCTTCCTTTGTTGCACTGGCTTAGCGGGTCCTTACAACTTGTATCGGCTACTTCTTTCAAGTCATTGATAAAAATGAAATATGTGGTAAAAATCATTATTTTTGTAGGCAAGCTTTGCGTTGCCGATATTTATCAGATTGATTTAATGTGGAAATGATCTTGTACTATGAGGTGCAGAATATTTGCTCATACTTTTATTTTAAAAAAAACGGGAATATATTGATTTTTCTGGATACTTGTTATTAAAACAGACGTAAGTAGTACAAATATTAATATAACAGACCTAATATTGATCATACAGCCAACAACGACGAAACACATAATATAAACCAAGTATAGGATATGAGAGTAGACTAGCCGGCTACCAGTCTGTTGGCTTACTATATAAGGTTTATATTTTGACTTTAAAATTGTTTAAACTTAATCTGTGTCGCAGCCATCTGGTTAAATTAGCCATCCAATTGGATCCAACTGTATGCCTAGACCGATAGTTGTTTCAACTAAAATCACTCAACGTTTAACAACTTGGCGTATTGAAAGTTAGCTCTTTCGAAATGACTGGTCAAGGCTTAGCCAAGTGATTCAAATTTAGTTCTGTTTTTCTCCACTGTAGCGCTAGTGGTCGTCAAAATAAATTTGGCGCCAGCAACGTAAACAGTGAATGTTATGGTTTCATTATCTCTTGCTTTTATGCAATTATAAGTAAAATTAAAGTGGTGGCCAAGTTCATTAAACATGACATTGCCAAATAAAAGTAACTAAATGACTGAAGAGTATTTAGCTATCTAGTTAAACGTTGCAGTCAAATACATGGCTAGTTGTTATTCAGCCATTTAATTGAATATCGGCGTTTAACTAACAGCCTTGGCGTCCAATTAGATGACTTATTTAATCAGATGGCTGCGACATATGTATCATAAAAATATGTTCTTACTTAAATTGGTATTGCTTTACTATCAATATGGTCTAAGAATAAATAGGGGAAACTATCCTCGTTTATTATTAAGAAAGTTTATTTTTGTATTCCGCGATAGTCTTTAAACGGTTAAAACATACCTAATTTTTGATTAATTTTGAACAATGCTTATTTTTGATTCATCTAGTAGCAAATTTACTCATTTTATGTTTTTATTTATGGCATAAACCATATTATGTACGTTCTAGTGCCGGTCACGAAGATACAAATACTGTTTTTAAATCTTAACGAACTTCCTGCGAATCACTTGATATATAAGTTGGAATTTGAATATAAACAAGCACATGTTAGCTAAAGAAAACATAGAATTTAAATTTATATTTTTTTACATCCTGTATGTAATTATTAGTATACATACGTATAGCGTTATATTAGCACTTAACTATTATCGAATGATAAACGACGACCCTTGAGATAAGAAGAATGCAAAAACCATAAATGAGAAAATGGAGCATTTGCTTTGACGTCTTACTGGTGCATGTTTTATGAATAGTGATATCCCGGGTTTAATTCCTTGTTTGATTGATTACGAAAGCCCTTGGAAAATTGTGAGGTAACGAGGGGTTAACCTCTGGTAGTTTGAGAATATTATATTTTTGGGTCCTATACAAATTTAGTTGCAATAAATAATTTAATTGTGCAACTTATATTTTTAAGTGTTTTCGTTTAGCTTTTTATTTGTCAGAGTGAAAAAGGTTGCCGGAGGGACCCCTTCCCTCGCCCTATATTTCCCTCGCTTTGTTATATAGCTTTAAAATTGACTCGTTGCTGGTTTAATACTGGGCGGTTCATTTATTACCGGGTATATGAGACTTTACATCTGTTGTCTCGGGTGTCGGGTGCGATTGCCGCATTTGTGGGCGCAATTAATGCCGCTCTGTCATGGTCAGGCGTATCACTTACCATCAGGTGAGCGTCGTGACCGTCCTGTACAGTTTGTTACATAGAATACTGTGAACCGCCTACAAATTTTCTCGCCTATGCAATAATAATAAAAACTCTTAAGCTTTACACAATATTTTTGACGTTTTTATAAAAAATATGCATTAGTTCAAAAATTAGCAAAAAGCTTCACATGTTTTGGTTGAATAACATATTTATATGTATCTTGTACAAGGTTCATTTTCATGTCGTACTATTTATCATAAAAAAGCATTTATTCTAGCTAAGTGGAATCATATTACAATAATAAATCACAAATAAAATAAAAAAGATAAAAAACATATAAGATAAAAGGAAGTTATTTTTGCCTACTATCCTTTTCAGGTGCCATCATACGACTACAGTAATAACTAAGGGAGAACACGTATCATTCTGCCACTGGCAATATCATGGAGATAATATTAAGCTCGCGTTGATGACTAAGGCACCCTTCACGGGTAGGTTCGTGCCCCTCGGTGGGGATAGACTCGATACTGAGTCGTCTAGGTAGGTACCACCGCAGTGCCAGATATCATCCCGTGAAACAGGAGTGTTGTGCACTTTTGTGTTTCGGGATGAGGACACTTTAGCTAGTGAAATTACCGGGTATAAGAGACCTAACATCTGTTGTCTCGGGTGACGGGCGCAGTACGACATTGATGGAGGATAATAACTGTCTATCAGTTGTTGGTCTCCTTTAATGCCGTTCTGTCATGGTCTAGCGTATCACTAACCATCAGGTGAGCGTCTAGACCGTCCTGTACACTTATAACATAAAAAAAAATGTTTAATGGGCTCATGATGATGATTGTAGACACAATAGAAAATCAATTGTGTTTGTCAGGTATAGCCATCTACAGTGGTTGAAAGGGTAGTATGGTCGTGATCATTTCGCCCTGGGTGTCTCATCCCGCTTGTGTTACCTACCCTATTGTTTGTCTCTTTTCGAAAGTGAGAGTGAAATTTACAATCATTCAGACTGTTAATTTTATAAAATGCTTCGTATTCTCAAAATATGTTACATTATGGTTTTTACAGTTACGAATAAAATAAACAGATACAAATGAATTTAATGAATTCTAATAACTTCACATCTGTTTGTAATTAGTCTAATCAAATAATTGATTGGTGGTGTAATATATTTAGTTGATAACCAATATTTTATTATCTAGTATTTATATCCTAGATAGTAAAATATTGGTTCAATATTGCTTTTATATATTATAAGCCGATAGCATTTTTGCCAGCTCTATAGAATTTACTATATTATCTCCTTTAAATAGCCCCCAATTCAATACAATTCGAAACGTATATGTCAATAAAGTGATAAAATACGTTTACGAAATATGAAAATTTTACCTAAAGATTTAGATATGCAAATTTTTTGTCCTAAATCACGAGGTATTATTCTTGTTTGCCTATTTGTTTTGAACTGACTGTGGAATAAAATAAATAAATTAAAAAAATACTCTAAGCCTTGGCAATAAATAAACTGATATTGTATGTAAGTGAGCAAATATACAGGCATCTCACCTTATGGTCACATTGTTCAAAAGTAATATTCATCGAAAAATTGAACCAAAGCAAATCAAACGCAATTAGGTTATTTTTTTATTTTTATTGAAAATGCAACAAAGGGACGGTCAATTTATTCATAGAAACAAATATAAATGCTTGTACCATAATTCCATACATAAGATACCAATAACATCTGTAAATTTTAAAATGTTATAATGGTTTTATGTGAAATGAAAAATACATATCCTGAAATACCTAATAGGTATTCAAATAAAGTTATTGTACCTTGTTTAATAGAACTCAGTTGATATTTATAGTTAAAGTATAAAATTTACCTATTTTTGGATAAGAATTTATGCAATAAGATGCACCTATAGGTTATAAGAATGGATAAGAAAATGTTAAAATTACACGTTATCAAAATTTAACACAAATTCATATTAAACATTTAGCAACGTATGTAATATTGATTATTTTTATTAATATCGTTTGGTAAACTATTAAAGATAGAGGATGTGTAACTTTATAGGTATTTTTAAGATTATTTATTTATTCAGATCAAAAACGCTCATTTGAGCTGTAGTAAATAGGTTTGTGGTCACACATCCTCTTAAACAATGTTAAGCCTAACTCTCTTACACTATGCTTAAAATAATGTATTATTTATTAAAAGCGAAAGTAACAACAATGAAATTGGACGGTCAAAAGGCATTCAGTATTGGCCTACACAGCTACAACGAGATTAGCAGAAAATTTAACAACAGAGCTGTTTATTTATGCCTAAAAATTATATGCATGAGTAACTGTTATCTACTTGTTATAATTGGAATCATTGCTGGCAAAATAACGTGACGGAATCTTTTTGAGAAAAAACAATAGATCTTAATTGCTGCGTGACAATTTTTCGTTTGATAAAACGCTCTTAAAAATCATTGCAAACGCTAAGGCTGCAAAACAAGAGCCTAATTTTAGCTAACCAAAGACATTGTGTTACTGTGCTTTAATTTTGATTACTGCTTGAAGTACAGATATGAAGCGATGAGGGCTACAGCTGCGAGAGGGAGCGAGGAAGCGATGGAGCTAGCGCCGTTGCAGTCATCCTTAATGCACGCGCTGCAGTACTTGATCCTCTTGCTGGGATCCACCTTGCCGTTGTTGTCCAGCAACTCACAAGTGTAGTTCACGTTGACGGAGTTGGCGTCGAGGCATGAACGGATCACAGTGCCGGTCCCTGTAAAATACCAAATATGAAGTTTAATTAGTTGTATTGCTGTGTGGTGACGGCAGATTAAACACAATTGTGATACAAGCCATGGAAAAATAACATTCAATACAACACGGCACTCTCTACAAAAAAACAGGTTCGATACCTGTTTTTTATTCTATTGATCACTTTGTTTCTTACATCATTTTACTACGCAAACCATGTTGGCAGATGCGAGCCAAACGTCAGAATTTTCCATACAATAACTTGTCGAATTTTGACACACTTTTGCTATCAGCGAAACTCCGTCCGTAATTTTTATACGTCCACAGTAAGTAGGTTCTTCGTTATTTAAATCAATGAGATTGATCACTATAAAATATCAATATCGTAAGAACCATAATTGGGGCAGTATAATTAAATTAAACATTGTTAAAAAAATATTAAATTTTAATTCAATATAAATATGACTTCCACTTGAGGGATATCTATGCGACTGCTCTATGACAAGTAGCTGGGATTATTGCCAAACCCTTCGAGAAGAGGCTCTAGGTGTTGAAATGAACTGTCAAAAGCTATTGTTTAAATTTCAGTTTCTTAAAATAAAAGCTTGTAATTGAAGATCATGATGAAATATTTGAATGAAGAAGGCCTTTGTCCATTCGTAAAATTAAGGCTGCATTGATCATGTCGATTCTGATTGTATATGTTACAAAAGCATATGTCCTTAACTATGTAGATTGTTTAAAAAGCAGGACGTTTCCTTGCTTCACAGGCTGTTTCCTTGGTAAATATAATTTCCAGGTCCAAGGCCGAGGGGCATTTTAAAAACTAGTACCATGGTCAGAAAGTTTATTTCATCTGATTAAATCTAAACGGTAGAAACAAACTTACATGTAACGATTTTGTGGCAGTACCGAGGCACCGGATTTCCAAGGTGCTCATAGGCTTCACTCGGCAAAAACGTGCGGAGGTACTGTCTGTTGTAATTCACGGAATCCTGACTGTCACAGTCCTGGAAACAAATTGACATTGAAGGGTTGGTCAAATTCTAAACTAGCTGTTCCCCGTTGTATTATCCGCTATATAAGATTATATTCTCCCGGAGTAAAACATAACCTAAAACGCGAAGTTAAAACATTGCTTTATTAAAGTAAAATTAAAATTATTTCTGAAATAAAAGTAGCCTATGTTTTTCCTTGTTACATCAGCTACCAAAAAAAAGCCCGTCCAAATCCGACAGTTACAGTGATTACCCGGAACGAACAGATAGACAGAAAAATATGTAAAAAAAAATATTTTAGCATATGTACCGCATGAAGAAATAAATATTGTTATTTCTATACTTCAAACATACACTCCAATTTTATTTATTTGTATTTTATTTTATTTTTGTGTTTTGTATGTGAGTAACAGTTACATAGTCATTATCGTCTTTATGTGGCAACAAATTGAAGTCTGAATTCTACGGATTATAAATACATACTTTCATACAACTGTGCACAGAAGTAAAGTGCACTGTTGTGTGTCATTTTTTGTCATCATCACCAATCATGAATTTGTTACTAAGAATACGTGTTTGTTCCTGTATTTTTATTCATAATTATAGAAGAGCTTCCTGTTTTAGTCCCAAAGTATGGTCGTAAGTCTATATACCATATATAGTAATTTTAGCTTACCACTGATGGTTTGGTGCTTGCGTATGGATCAGCGCAAGACGGGTCGTTTTGGCTATTGCACTGACGGCAGCGAATGCATGCTCCTGAAAATTAAACACAATATTTATTATTTTTTACTGTTTGATGGCTTACAATTATATAATGGCGTTTAATACAAATTATAAGGGTAGTCGACAAATCATTATTCATACCAGAGAGACCAGAGAGTGGCTAACGAGATCCATTTCACTAGGTGGTAGACTCGATACTGAGTCGTCTAGGTAGGTACCACCGCAGTGTCAGATATCATCCCGGGGAACAGGAGTGTTATGCACTTTTGTGTTTCGGGATGAGGGCTGTAGCTAGTGAAATTACCGGGAATAAGAGACCTGAAATCTGTTGTCTCGGGTGACGGGCGCAGTGCGGCGTTGATGGAGGATAATAACTGTCTATTAGTTGTTGGTCTCCTTTAATGCCGCTCTGTCATGGTCTGGCGTATCACTTACCATCAGTGAGCGTCCAGACCGTCCTGTACACTTATAACAAAAAAAAACCATATTAATATACATACTCGTAAACAGGTACTAGCCAACCGGCAATACTGTGGTTATACTCATAGTTAATATATTTGTGCATACATACGTATAATAATATAAGACACATCAATATAAATTCAAGGACATCTATATCGTCGACATCATATTTATGACTAACTAGTACGTGAGAGGTACCAAGATTTCGCCACTGCCTAGAGGGAAAAATACACAAAATCACGACTGTGCGAGTCAAACGTCGTCCGAACCTCGAAAACATGGCCATAAATTCACATATACGACCTGTTATGAGTCTTATCCGTATGTATGTTACACACCTACGAAAACATGTTTAGCCTATTCCTGTGTTTTCACAAAACGCTCAAGTAAGAAATGTATTGTTTGATTCCATAGTTTATCATTGCACTAACCAGTAAGTTTACGATTGAGTTAGGTAATGTAGTAAAAACAGAAGTTTTAATCGAAATAAACTCATCATCATGAATATATATATATTATATATATATATATATATATATATATATATATATACTAATATATATATAATATAATTTTGGGCAAGTTGTATTTTGCAGCAGCTATGTGGGTTATTCTATTGCTGATTTTTTTTTCCAAGACATCTTTTTATTATACGCTGTCCTTTGAACACGCTCCTGGTGTAATTCATCATATACGAGTAGGTTCATATTTTAAACAACAATTAAAAATATGGCCTGACATAAAACAAACTCAATAACGTTTGTCTTTGAACTGACTTACACATGCAAAAATAATAAACTGTTCAATTTTAAAAATGAGTTAAATTTGGAATCGATTTGGAAATGAAATTAATAAGGAACTTAAGGAACTCATATCTTAGTATGTTAACTTTATCGACACATATCTTCCAGGATCGTTGCGATCAAACATAAGTTTATTTTCATCCGAAGAAATCTTACTCATAATTTCCAAGGACACCCCGATATTTTATAAGTTTTGTTTCAGGGATGATGTCAAACTCAACCTATTCGTCATATCCAGGAATCAAGAAGACTAGGGTTAATCTAATTTGCACTACTGCAATAAATAGTGGCTCATGAAACATTGCACATAGAGCTCATATTTGATCACTTTTCCCATCAAGCTTGTGTCACCGTTTTAAACGAGAATGTAATTTAGCGCTCTCTGAGTTCTTGAGAGAATCAAATGCATACTGAGGAGGATGAATACAGTTCATAATATAGCGTCAGCCTTAAACATGCGGAGCCAATGTGAAATGGAAGGTGTTTCAACTACCATCGTAAGATTACAGACGTGACCAACTCCCAACGTGCTTTCTGAAGAACGGAATTATCTTTCTTTTCAGACAATTAGGTTTTCCTGCAATGTCCTAATCAAAACTGGGAATCAAATCGAGTTCCGCTTTGGGTATCGAACCCACAGCTCTCGGATCGATCTTAATTTGATATTTAATCCAATAGATCACGAAGACAGATTTATTTATAACTATCTATTTCGGCTAGCTAACTAGCTCTGCCCCGCAGTATACTCGCTTTATAAGATATTCTCCTGTAGTAAAACGTGTGCGCGCTGCTTTAACTTTCTAAAAAATATTTATATTATTAGCCTAAGTATTTCCTTGTTACATCAGCTACCTGCCAAATAAAGTCGTGACAAAATCCGTTTAGCAATTTTAGAGATTACTCGGAACAAACGACCGACAGACAAAGATTTTAATTAAAAGTTATTTCTGTGTATTGTATCGTAGATATATTTATTATTCAAGTGCAAATAAAACGGTTCTTTCAATGTGTCAAACAGACACCCGATTTTATTTATATACAGTATAGATTTGCTAAAAATAATTCAAATATAACTAGGTGTGTACGAGTAATACCAATCGGTACTAGATCATCCATGGATACTATAAATAGCAGTACACATAAGAATCGCTTTGCTTTATATATGAAAATTATTTTCGAACAGAAGTAAATATGATGTTTTAAGTAACCAAGTTATCTGTTTGACTTTAAACATTTACCGATGCCATAGTCAGTGCTCATGTCTTAACTGAGTATGTTACGGGTAAAACTAGAACCCGTCTGACCAGTTGCTCCATAGATATCTAAACCTATGAGTTGCCCATTTATGTTTCATATAGATTCTGACGAAAGCTGTACCTTACGAATGCGTCCAGGTAATTGAATTCTCCTACAATTTCCTTTTGGATGCTACGCCGGACAACTTTGAGTTGGATATACATAATTTCAGTAACACAATATTGTCTAATAAACTTTGTTGGCTTTTGGCACGTCTTAAGCAGTATTTGAATAATGTACCATTTCTCTTTCACTCTTTCATCAACAAACAGTAAATTCGATCATTCACCTTATTTATTAACTATTTCTATAGAGATGATGATTATAATTCTAAGTGATATTAATTCGATGAAATTATACGTAAAACAAAGTATTAGATATAGAACTCTCTTGGTGTTCACCTTCCAAAATGATTTCACTTGCTAATTTTAATGTTTCTGTTTAGACACAAAGCAAACTGTTTTAATGTGACCTAAATGGTAATTCGAGTATGTCTATTTCATGATAACAGTTGCGATGAAGAAGTTTGAAGAAGAAGCGATGTTTTTAGTTGCACCTTTTATTCAGAATACAAACAGATACCTGTTTTAGTATGGCGATGGCCTTTGCCAGAATAGCAAAATATTATTTTATATTAATGTAATAATAATAATTCATCTATTTATGGCTAAGCCCATAAACCTTAGTAACACAGATCTGAATTACTTGTGTTAGTATAATTTATAGATATACGAGTAGGTATGCAAATTTAATATAATACAAAACAAATCAACATTACGATTGAAATCAGAATCACAACTTCAACTAATATTAGGTTAAAAATAATCATAATAATAATTTAACATCACCAAAGCAATACTTTGAAAATGATAACTAACCCAGCCCAAAAACTGGTAGATATCCCAAGTGTCGAACGTAAATTCCGTTATCATTATTAATCAAATATTAAATTTGCCAAATCTATTATACGTTATACTGAAAACTTAAAGATTTCTTTGAAATCTTGATAAGATTTTAAACTGCATTAGGTTAGTTATAATACAGGATGTTACTAAATGCTTGTGTAGAAAGACATATTTTTAGAAAAAAAATTTTATGCAGAAAGATATAAGACTGCCACCCATACATAATTCACACGTGATGAAGAAATGAAGAAAAGGTTGCCGTTTTTAACGAATAATGTCAACTAAATTCAGTAAACATTGCCTGTCTCACCTTTTCACTCAACATAGCTATGTTAACTACATATTTTTTATTTACAGCACACAAGTACTTTCTGTATTTCGTTTTATATTTCTTTATATTTTCATTGCTACAGCGCAAATATAATTAAACGATGAAGCATACACGTATATGGTCATTCTTGCAAAACATAATATATACGTCTTTATTTCGCACTGTATTTGTTCGTTTTATCCATTATAATAATAATAATTTATTTCCATTAAAAGATAACAATGATCCATGTGGTTAGTATGCCTTATTATAAAGTAATTAAAGGGAATTAAATAAAAATAAAAAAATATTATAGTATCTACCTAAACCAATGCATACGTGACTATTCCATGTACAATTATATCTTTTATATTAATTTATGCCGTTCTATGTTATGAAACAAAAGTATTGTTTGGTGAATAGACCTCTACTTATTTTTTTAAATTATATTAGACTATTGTATTCATACATTCTGAGGCAGGATATATAGAGCTGTCCCCTGCGATCATAGAATCGAAGGTTTTCCCCCACAAGTCAAGGGTCAAGCACGTACCACCCATGCAAAATGTGTAAGTGGTTGCAATCATTTTGGCATTGTTATTCTACTTAAATTGTTTAAGATACATAACCATAGCAGTTTTTCGTCTGCTCAGCTAAACTGGACTTCAATAAATATTCCATGCTTTATTCAATTATTTATTTAACTTTATGAAATTATTTTTAGGTTAATTTTCAATCCTTATCGAAATAATTACTACGCAAAAAGGCTTTGAATCCAGCAATTTCTGGTCTGGGTGTTTCCTATGTATGTATTTACAAAAAAAAGTGTATACGTGTGTTTATCCGTTGTTTAGTACCCATAATACAAGCTTCGCACTTAACTTGGGGCTAGATGGCGCTGTGTGAAGTCAGTGGATATTTATTTATTAATTTAAAACAGTTGAGTCGCATTGTTGCATATGAAAATTATCATGACCAAATAATACACGCTAAGCGACGATGTCCGAGTGCATGCTGGCAGGTCGCCAGAACTGGACTTCATGCAAAGAGTGACGTAGACCGCATTAACTGTACGTGGTTGACGTCAAAGGACTGAGTATTTGTTGCGCTTTGCGATTGCACAGTTAATAATAATAATTTATGCCTCACCTTACATCCATACATATTATATGTATACAAAAGCTAAGATTGTTCTTATAATAATATCTTACACTAACAACACACGGCAGCATACGCTGAGGCGGTGTTCTTTTGTCATAAGTATTAATTTTCATATTGTACTTCGTCTTTGTATTTATATTATCTGTGATTTATGCTCTTCATATTGTATACAGCTGTATGTCTTTTAATAAGTATAATATTTATACATCGTACATCAATAAATAAATACTCATCATCATTAAATAATTATCATAAATCATGGGGTCTGTTAAGTAATCGTATGTTTACTACTAGGACAGGTCCTGTATTCTTACATATATATTTTATACAATCACACAATACATTTCTTACGCTTGAAACCTAGCGCCAATGCAGTTATTGACTAGACGTGGATACGTAGTCTCTCATAATGAGCGTTAATATTACAGACTAAGTGATTCAATTGTAAAGAAAAACCAACTTTTATCTTTGGACAAGCTAAGCTTGTGTACTTGTGGTACACATGCCGAAGACCAAAAGAGTATGAAAATCGCAGAATCGCAACGGATCGGCGCAGATATAACCTTAGATAAAGATTTAGGGTCCTAAAAGTGTTGATAATCGACGGTGTCATTTACTATCACATGAGCCGCCTGCTCGTTTGCCCGCTATCTCATAAAAAAGTCAAGATCGTGGTCCTGATCTTGCCATCCGACGCTTCAAATCATTTCACTACAAAATATGTCATCTTTCTTAAACATAAATGAATATTAAACATGTAACCTTTAGTGGAGCATATAAAGACAACATCGACGGTCGATTGCAATGTCAAAAGGGCGAGCTAAGATCAATGATGCGGAGAAGCGGGCAATAGCAAGTTACACCTTGCAATGATGTCATTTGACACAAATACCTCACGCAATGATAGGTAAACAAGTACTTCTACAAACCGGTTAGCATTAGCTATTTATGGCCTTCGTAGGTACATACTAAGAACAAATAGTGGACCCATGCTTTGTATTCGTACTTCTATCTACTTGAATGAAAAAAATATATCTAATAAGTCTTATAGTATTAGTGGCCAGCGTTTTCGATAGATGATCGTGCATTATTGTCATAACAGTGGCTTTACAAGCCTATCGCAATGGTCGATTATCGGATGGGTGACCTAAAATAATTATCTAGATTTCCTCAATACTTCTGAGGGCATGATAGACAGTTGACCCTGGTAACTTTTCAGGATGATAGTCGTTAACAGCACCATCTGCATTAGGCCAGCGTGGTGGGTTACAAAGCTGAACAGAGAGAAGGTCCGTGCCTAAAGGGGAACGATATATACACAAACATAAAAACGCATTAATACAATAAGCAGGACGGCATTTGGCAAGCTACGTTTAGGAGTCGGCAATACTTACGACGACTTTGAGCAATGTGACCTTCTACTAAATTACGCAGCGAAAACATGGACACTGACTGCGGGATTGGTTCCCAAGTTTAAAGTCACTGAACGGGCAATGAAGTGAGCTAGTCTCAGGGTCTCTCTTATGAATAAAATTGGAAATAATGTACTTCGTGAGAGAACGATATATCAAATTTTAGGGTCGCTGAAAGATGTGGAAAAGTGAAGGAGATTGCCCCGCTGTAGACTGCGATATATTAACAACAGAAAGTGAGAGTCTATGTGCTTAAAGTACCTAATTACTCTCAATAAGTATTTGATATTTTCATAAACCTTGCATTAAAATTAGACTGAACGATATCTGATTACTAGGAACGCATATAATTATTATTTCTTATCTTCTTGGTTTTACGGGGTTTCCCTAATTCACGTAGTCGATCGTCAATAGTAGGGATCCGTTTTAATATTATCGGCGGAATCGACATGAACACTTTGTTAAATAAGTTTTATGTTTCTTTCGATTGCGAACTGTATTCTAGGTATTTTTTATAAATAATGCCTAATGATGACATTATATGTTGGACATTAATCTTCTAACTTTGCGCCAATCTGACGTTTTTCTTACTCAGTACATACTAGCGACATTTCGCAAGTCATTGAACCAGATGGCGTCCTACCACATGGTCGTCAAACACTCTTAATTTTATTAATACAAAGTGAATACATCGTTGGATTTACGTATAATTGCATAAACCAACTGAAACTGTGTGATGCTATCCCATCGCAGTATAATAATAGATATCGCGGGACAGCATACTACAAAAGTCGGGATAAAATTAGCTGCATCGTCCCAATTCCTATTTCAATACGTAATTGGTAATATAACGATGACATCATACTAAAGAATACATTTATCATTTTATTGGAATCTTGATTGTTAGACTTGTGAGTTTGATATACAACTCATTTGTTATTAAATAAATCCCTGTACAAAAGTATCGTTATTTCAAACCAAAGTCTGAATCCTCTATAATAATCAATATGCTTTCAACTTAAATATATAAATACGTATCGCTTTGAAAATTTTATTTCATCGAGGCGAGTAAGAAGAATAAAGTAAACGCTAGAACAATCAAATTAATAGGATTAATTCTATTAGAATGAGTGTTTTTAATTCCGTGATTGGTATATTATTTTTTTATACAATAGACCCTTACTATCCACAAACGTAGGCATATTTTTATGTTACGGTGTATATGGTAAAATCAGTTCCCTCACAGTATTACAATACGCTTCCCCATGGCAGATGCAGGATATCGATAACTGTAAATTGATAATTATTTGAAAATTTTGAATCATAAGTAGCTTACAAATGATTTGCTTATTCACTAACAGATTGCTTTAAATAATGACGTTATATCTAAACAATAAAAAAACCTAAATTCAGTTATATAACTACAAATGCGGCGAACTTTAAAATAATGAATCCACTTAATTTCACAGCTACACTTTATCTATGCCACAGTATTATTCTCTATTTAGTATTTTTTCTGCTTATTCTTGGCAACATTCCAAACGTGAAGTACATTATCTTGTTTTGCAAGGTGTCCTAGTTCTCCATATTTCGAATTTACTTCTTAAAAAGCAAACAAAAACATAAACTACGTGTATTACGTTGACATAAGAAATGTTAGCTCTTAAGGGGAACGAAAATTTTATACGCTATAACTAGAAGTGTCTTTAAAAGTTTACTCGTTTTTCATAAACAATTTCATATGCAAACATGAATTTTATATGTGGGTTATGAAAGTCAAAGTAAAATACATATTCAATTAACGTTCGTATAACACGAATGTCGTTTTAATCAATGACTGATTCAGAGTATTTGTCTTATTTATCTTTTGATAGGAATATAACAGGACAGTAAACCTGTTTTAAGTATAGTCATTATTTTGAGGATATCATTATTATCATAGCCAGCTGTAGTCCACTCATACTCAAGTAGGCCTTATGTCAGTCGGTAACCTAGGCTGGAGTCCATTTCGTGTTGATGGTCACTGTACATTATCTTGTTTTGGTTTGGGAATTACAGCTTAAATCATTTAAAATATTTGAGCTTTGCAGAGTAAGACAAGCCTTAGGTCCTAGCTTCCATATAGCGATTGTTAGAAGGACAGAAAGTCGGGTTTATGTATAAGTGACATATGGGTATGATTTATTGTTTTAAATTGGACTTTACTTTAAATAATTGCTATCGATCGGTCGCAGCTCGACATGAATATTCGTAACTCTACATAAAACTCTATCAAAAAACAGGACAAGAATCAACTTAAACCGAAAGAAATATAGAATATTTCTATAAGCCAGTTTGTATATTATATGCGCGAAGTCACAAACTAATTTTCTTGCAATCTAATGGAGTAAACTAATTAGTATGTGCACAATAAAAGTACAAGTGAAATGTTTCGAAAGCAAAGGTCGAGGGGGAGGAAAAATATACTTTATGTTCTTCACAACAAGAGTTACAAGGTCCACGAGTAAGTTTATGGATTCTAATGAGTCTATCTACAGTCAGACGACGTTCGTGTTTTTATTAAGGAAAGAACCTTTTAAACGATGTCAGAACTACGTGATTCATATTCTGAAACAATGGTTATGCCGTCATCTATTCAGTCAACTTATTAATTGAACTGGAATCCAGTTATGCTCGGTAATACCCTTGAGACTAAAGAGAAAGACTAAAAAAGAAAAGAAATCTTTGAAATTAACCAGTATGCTCAGAATAAGCACTCGTATCTAAAAGAGTTAATTAGACATAAAATATGAGGCAAAGTATATTAAATTCGACTCGACTGCTTAATTTAGGTATTGTAAATTTACGGATAGATTTTGTCAGTTTTCGTTATTATTGTTTAGTGTATAGTAAGTATCCTTACTTACTATACACTAAATTAATTTATTTCTAAAACGCGTTTTAGAAATTTAAGGTGTTAAAATAAAATAAAATATCGCAAACCCTTGATGAATCTCTAAACACTGCGCTGCTGTTAAAGAAAGTAAAGTGAATGAGCGAGCGAGTTTACTTATCATTATTACATATCATTTATAAAGTTTTAAGGATTTACGTACTTTCCGGTGAAAGCTGAAAGCGTAGTTACAGGCATATACATATTATGTGGTGTTTGCAAAAATCTGGATCCGTTCCAGCGGCGTTTAGACGTAATATAAACAAGCCCGCATGCCCTATAGTTGGAAGATCACTTTCGACTTTAGACCCTTAAATATTGGTGCTTTTAAAAACATAACCCTTAATAATCACTTATAATATAGTTGCATCGATTGGATTGAATCTAGTTTTGCTAAAGAAACGCATATCTGAGAAACTCCGTAACTATACAACTCAGTATAACAATATTACCGTGGTAGAGCTGTTGATTGATAGAACAATTAAATAATGCTACTTTTATCGATCTGTAAGGCCGCAGTTCACACCATTGAGCCACCGACTCTTGAACTTATATACTAAGAAATAAAAAGAAATTTCAAAAAGTTCATCCTAGTGTAGTGTGTGACGCGCCTCTCCACACATAGATAGTTGTAAGTTATATGTAAGTGTAGTCATAAGCAATGAGACATTATTAATACATTGGCTTTCAACAAAGTACTCTTTTATTTACATCAACTGGTCACAACCTTACATGGCGACCCTGCGGAGGAGTAAGCCAAGGCATTTACAAAATATTTGAAAAGCCATGATTGTCCATTTTTAACCAACTGTAGAGACGCTACCTGGTAAGGATCATGGTATTTACATGACCCCGGGTTCTGATAAAATTTATGTATTTACCTAATTGATCTCTCAAAATTGTTGTATTAACTTATGATTCACTTAGTTCAGGCAAAGAAATGTGCAAATGTTGTTTCCATCAACATTGTTTTTCTATGTTGAGGCTTTATATTAAAAGAATTATGTTTCCTATTGTATTATTACCTCATTCATTAATTTGAACTAATATTCGTATATCAAGGAAACCTATCGGACTCAATAATATATTGTCAAACATTCCATGTTCGGATTGCGTCCACCTTACCCCAATTCAGATGCAAATGACAACCATAACATAGTAGAGAGAGATATCTTTCGTTCGGAAGTAGGTCAAAACAGACCCATAAATAGGTACTCTAATAAAATACTGTTTGTCGGAGATGTCCATTAGCTGCGTACTTTCATAATACCATTTCTTCGTATATGATAATATGAACAAAAAACATTTGAACCCTAGTTGTATAAAACAAATAAAATGTAATATTAATGGAAATCTATAATACTACTAACCATTAAGTTATTCTTCAGTATAACTTTATGGTCTACTTTAGTACGGCTCACGTAAAGCTTACCATTTGATACACTAATTAAGCACCATTTTCAAGTATATATTACGCTTAAGTTAAAATTTATCAAGTCAAGAGCTGGTAAATAATTAATGGTTTCATATATTTATTATCATTTTATCTTAAAAAAACAACAATTGTCATATTTATAAATGAACTGATACATTTAAAATTATTATACATCGATCACTAACAATTTACCTAATAATGTCTCTTCATTAAATTAAGATCTTAGAAGTAATTAAAACAAAAAATCTAAGAAAAAAAAATAACACCCAGTAAGATATATTCTCAACATAATTCAGTAAAGGAATCAGTACGCGTAAAAGAATAATATTTTTACTGATATAAAATATTTAATAATTTTTTCATTAGAATTAAGAACAGATAGCATTAAAACATAAATTTCGTTGATAGAACTTCAATCATATCTGTAAACAAGTGGCCTTATATTATTGTTTGTTAGCGTCGATGACTTAAGACACAAGGTTGCATGACATCATTCCCCTTGGCGATGTATTGTCAAGCAATAAAAAATACTAATTTATAAGGAGAACGTTTTATGCGTCGTAATTATAAGGTTTCAACAATATAACTACTTTCTTTAGTAGAAAACTTTTAAAGCTCAACAGTTTTATCAAAAGCGTAGTATAAAACCCGTTACCGTTAAAGCGTTGTGAAATCGGCGCCGTTTGTTTACGGCATACTTCACGCTTGTTATAATAACATAAAAACAAACTAGTTTCGTTGCTAGAAGTACCTATAAGCACTTTTCAAATTGAGAAAAACAATCAAACCTACATCGTGCACTCGATAGCGTATTTGATAAGATACTGGCTGTACAATCGCGCGCAAAGTTGTATTAATTAAAAATAACGTACCAATTTCGAATAATGCCAGTAATACGGCGAAACTCAGGGCAGCAAGTCGGGCCATGGTTGAAGCACGGTTGGTACGGGCGATCGGTTGACACTGAGGAAGGAGACTGAGCCCGCGCCCGACTAAGCGACGCCGGCCAACGCTTTTACACGTTTTGTAGGATGTAACGACTTTGGGAGTATTCCGGACAACAATGTTGCTTACAAAAGTTAGAGCAAATAAAATTTTGTGGGTTAAATTTTTACTCGAGAAGTATGTGATGTAAGGAAATGTTATATAATAACGGGACATTTTATAATCTTATGTTTATTGTTGACCCAGACTTTATTCTATGAAAAAACTTTTTGCATTCTAATAAAATATGGTAATGGTGACGTGCATTGATCGTACCTTGGAATCAGTTTCTGCCTGGGGAAACGATAATTTGGTTAAAACTAATGCTGTCCTAACCCAGGCCTCATAGTTTTCAGCTAAAAAAGTGCATTGAACACGACACCGTCTTTTCGTAGCACGTATGTCTCTGTGACTGATGAGCTGACCTTACTGGGCGTGGAGTTGACGAGTACTCTTAACTTCAGTCTAGCTGAAGTTAAGATTACTCGTCAACTCCACGCCCAGTACATTGAGTCCGAAGCCCA
Organism: Leucinodes orbonalis; assembly: GCA_019425675.1. Taxonomy (NCBI): domain Eukaryota; kingdom Metazoa; phylum Arthropoda; class Insecta; order Lepidoptera; family Crambidae; genus Leucinodes; species Leucinodes orbonalis. Next base: position 81,846 of record PQWD01004108.1, read on the forward strand.
AATAGCCGCAAAGAATCGGGAATAGGGTGAAGCGGTACTTCAAACCTGGCCAGCTTCTGTCTTTATACAAAATCTAAGTCCGACCTAACATAGAGTACTGCATTCATCTTTGGGAAGGTTCAGCAAAATGGCAAAATGTCAAGAGCTACATTGGACTCAATCGATCGCAGAGCCAGAAAACTCATTGGCGATAAGGGTCTCGTTAATTCCTAACTGCAAGACTTATCCCACCACCGAAAAGTCACATGTTTGTCAGTTTTTAACAGGCTCTACTTAGGTGAGTGTTATTCCGGGTTCAACGCACTGGTCCCATCGTCTCCCTTTCTCCATAGGTCATCAAGGCGTACTGCAAAATGTCATTGTTGACGTCCCCTGTATTCGGACAAAGCGTTTTACGTCTTCTTTCATTACGTACTGCAAATTAATGGAATGATCTGCCTGCGTCTGTGTTTCCGGCCACATACAACCCTGTGGCATTCAAAAAACGAGGTAATAGGCTTTTACAGAGCAAGCTCGCTCCATCTTAGAGCACGTCTCTTCCACTAGGATAGTCTGTGCTCAAGAGCAAACCCATCATAAATAAAAAAAATATCAACTAAGCTTCCTTTTCATTTGTAGTAGGAACTCCATGAAATATGTGTTGAATTCAACTAAATTTTAGTCAATTATTAAACTAAATTGTAGTAATGTAAACATTTTATGATGCCTCACCATAGAACTTATTCATAATAGGTAAACCGAAACCAGTAAATAATTTTCGCCTCATTACTATGTATAACATGTCTATTAGTCACATTTTCCTCAAGACGTAGTTTTAAAAAAGATAAGGAACCACATCCTACCTAGCATTTTCCTTAATACTGACATCAAAACAGACTTGCGTAATCCACTTAAATAAACCAGTAACAAAATGAAAGATTCAGCTTAATTTAAAGGTATCTTTCTCTGTAAAACTACTAATAAAACAAAATTTAACCAACCTTGACGTGATATACTTAACCGCATTGTCAACCCTCAATTAATTGTAATAACTTAGGAAATTAAATATAATATCATAAATATTTTGTCATTAATTGTCATTGCGTTATATGCCACAAACTTGTGAAGACAAGGTGGTTTTTTTTCGGAATATCGCTGTTTGGCCGCAGGTGACCTTCACAGCTTCACCGGACAATTGGCGAGCGCAGATGGCTCTCAGCCCAAAAATGTATGCAACCAGCCTACGGATGTCCCAGAGTGGGACGCGAACCTCAGCTTCGGGCGCTTTTAGGCTGTATGTTTGGGGAGAATAGCGACCGGGTACGACCGGTAATGCGAATAGGGAATGGTTGAACCTACAGGGACTTGCGACAAAGGTCGGCGGCAGCGGAATCTCGGTCTTGAAGTGTTGCGTGTGTTTTGGATTGCTTTGCGCTCTTCGTCCGCCGCGATGGCGACATTGATCGGATTGTGTATTATAGTCGTGCAAGGAGCCAATAAATTAACAATTGGTTAAGGCGGAGAACCAGATGAAATAGCAGTTACGACCTACACGTAATTAAGTGAATATAGATCGAAGTAACTGGTTTTCAGTTTTCGTATCATAGATAATTTGTTTTTTATTTCATTTAATATGTACACTGCTGAACACCGGTAATGTTGGCGAGGGCCCTAAGTTGGAAACTGAACTAATATTGATATACTGACTAAATTGAGTGAATTTGAGTATGTGAGCTTTGTAGGATTAGGTATTATTCAATTATAACGCCTGGCATTATATTTTCAATCCAATAGTACTGCATGCATTCTTTTGTATTTAATTGTACTTTTGATATAATTACTGGTTATCTAGGTAATGTGTATAAAACGTATTAATCCGAGAACTAAAGAAAAGATTTCTAAAACTTTTAGCGTTGGTAAAACCTGTGAAAATTGACTTGGTGTTAATTAACCTTAAGCGACACCTCGTCTTAGAAAAAAAATATATATTGTACGTATGTTTTGACATAATACACAAGTTCAACTATAACATTATTACAATTACATATAAATCTAAATTATCCCCACCAGACTCAGGAATAGGGTTTTCCTGAATATCTGTTTTTAATCTGTGAGAGTCCATGTTTAAGCGGAGGACCGGGATATCTGGTGCAAAATGGGGGAGACCTATGTCCAGCAGTGGACTGCCATAGGTTGAATAGGGAGAGTCCATGTTTTAGACTTTTGACAAGTTTGCATCATTCTCTCTTTTGATTAATTGTATTGTATTGAGGCAAATAATAAATGAATAAACCACTAAATTAGTGAGTTATTTCACTGCTGATCTCGCCTTTCAGTCTGGATAAAGGTATCCTGAAATGATTTTTAAAAATTGATGTATCGTGAAAAATTCGTGATCTGTACGCACGCGGAAAATTTGTATGCTTCAGAAATTTTTAGTCACTAAAAACCATCAGAGGAAAAATGATTGAAATCAACATAGCACGCGCTTAACTTCAAAACTAGGGCACAGGTAGGTACTGTTGGGCAATTCATGTCGCGAACATTTAATAATTTCCATAAATGTTTGTGAGTAACGAAAGATTTAGAAATGTATTCGTTTAATAAAACAAAGCCTTCCAAAATCAATTTCGAGCTTTAAATAGAATCAAGAATGTGAGATGAGATCACCTCTCTTATCTTTAACTCCACCCAACAGATGTACGGGTGTACTATGACCACAGATAAATTATCTTGGTCATAGTAATATTATATACTTTTGACATAAATCTTAACACTTTCACGTCACAGGTAAGCAACTACACTACATTCATTTCAAATTTAACTGTTTTCAAATTAAGACCACGTTTGTTTTCTTTTTTACAACTGAATACCAGCGTGGTAAATGATTCGTGATGATTACTGGCACACTATGGGCATTCACATAGCGTAACTTTCCATAGAACAAAAAACATCAAGTGTGGGAAATAGCACAGTGTACAATGCACTTGCAAACGCACAATTTTATTTGTACTTCAATAGGAAATTCAACCTTAATGAAACTCAATAAGAGTTAGGATAGCTCAAACCACTCGTTTTCGAATGATAAAAGCCTATTGAGGATAGCTGTAGTTACTAATTGCAAGGGACACGGTGACATGCTTGTTGTCATCACGTGAGTCAATTCAACTCAAAGTACCTAATGATTCAATATGTATTGAGCTACGGAACAGATAAATAATGAAGAAATAGAATCAAGAAACCTATTGACGTATAAGACGTTTTAACTTTAGATTATGAAACAAATACAATTCAGTTCAATGATGTTTGTATAACGAAATGCATTTTTTATACTAAATATGTATCTTTGTTATTCTTGATCAAAATTTATTAAAAAGTTAAAATAGCTCGCAGCATTATTTTGTAATACTGGCACACAGACAGATTACTCTCATACAGACATAGATTTTCATCAAAAAAATCATTTTTAGTAAATCTAGACAGCAATCTATAAATAGTGTACACATCATGATGCACTGAAATTTTCTGCAGCAGACAGAGTTACATACACATTAATTAATAAAAATATTAATATGGAGTCAGCTTCATAATATTTACTTAACTCTTACTTTATTCTTTTTGTTTATCGTTTGCAGGTCTTCAGGTCCATTTCTTAAATTACCATGTATTTATTGGACTTTGTGTGTACGTGCGTCCAAGCGTGTGCAAACATGTGTGTTTTTGTGTGTGTATTCGCGTGTGTGTGTTCAAACTAGGTGCTCCATCGGCAGCAACATTTTTTATTTTTAACTATTTTTAACGATTTTGTAGTCTGTTCACCTAGTATCACCGGGCACTTGATAATTCGACAAGCTTTGCCTGTAGTTTAGTTTTCTTATAGATAACTTTATTTTTAAAATTTATACTCAAATAAACTATACCTGACCACATCACGCTGCATTTCCCGTATAGTTATGAATAGAAGTGACGTCACATATCAGCAAATTTCTAACACGCTTTACCTGTAATCTGACTTGATAACTACATACCGTTTCCTTTAATCACATGTAATTAGCTGTTGTATTGTTATCAGTTTGTATCTATTAATAAAAGTTGTTAAAACTTTTACGATTTAATATGAAAAAAGATAACAAAAATAGGATTGTGCACGCCTTAATCACTTGGCTAGTTGCTATTATTTTAAATTAACATTCCTTCCAATGCCACAATTTGGCCCGTGAATCTGAAGGACTTCAAAAACTTTATGATTATATTTACATAATATTAATGAAATACCTGTTAAATAACAGTATACATTGTATAACATACTAAATTGATTTTTTGAAGTTATGTTGACAGCAAGTGGCGAGTTCAAGGTCCTAAGAATGACGGATTCCTTCTGGAATTAAAGTTTAAAATATGAATTCGACTGCTTGTGAAACCACATCAGGGGAGTATAAAGTTTCTACGTAGGTATCTCTATTGTTATTCGCCAAAATTTTTAGCATGAAATGGATACTCCAAATTGTATAGTGTTCATTACACGTGTTTAAATCGAGAATAAAATACCACCTTCTTAATAAGTTTATTATTGGATTGACGATTATCTTGCCGATAAAAGTGTTTATAAACTGCTTAATTTTTTTGGTATTTGTAATGCCATGTATAAAAATTAGCGTGTAAAACTTACACGCTAATTTTTACACACTTTTGCTATAGAGTTTTCTTGGTTCCTTTAAATTCAACAAGACAAAACAGCTCTAGCACTTTTTATAAATGATGACAATTCATTATCTATTTTGACTTTCATAAGTAATACTTAACGATCCATTGTGTGTAATTGTTGAGTCGTCGGCAACTACACCGAAGGAGGTTTCCTTGTTTTAAACACCCGGGTTCAATCCACGGGCAGTATAAACATTTGCGGCTTGTATTGGTCTGGGTGTGTCTATGTGTCGCGTCATATGAGCGTCGGTGGATATTGTTATTTATTTATAATAAACACTTTTAAAACAAGCCTCAATTATTTAGATTTTTGCTTTAACTTTGTACTTTAGCAGTTCATTCGTGTGCCAGCCTGGGCCTTTTTTATTTCGTCGCTCATCATTTAAACCGTTTTTCAATATGCTGAACACAGCATAATGGCGAATGGCTGAATCCTTCATCCGTTGGCCAGATTTAGGTTTTAGCCCCGGTTATTTGACATCTTTGTGACCTAGAGTCTTTTTTCCGGATGAGTTTTTCGCTGCTGGTCACAGGTGGCTTTCGCAGCTTCACCGGGCATGTGGCGAGCACACATGGCTCTCAGCCCCATGACCTGGGTCTGAGCACTGACGTGCCAAAGGCAAAAGTGAATCTCTTTTTTTGAATATATTAAAACCTAGAAAATCTATATACCACTGATCAGAAAAACAAATTATTTTTTTCATTGATAAACTATTGCAATTATAACAAAAGTATGCTCGTATTATATAAGTCAACCATAACATCGCGCCTATGAAAGGTTGGAATGATTCCGTGAGTTTTCGAGGGCCATTCGGGGCAGTCGGATTTATTTGTGGCCAAAAGTTATTTATAGCAGTGTTTTCCGTTTCTTTGATCAGACAGCGCGTCGGCGAGCCTCCCCTCAACCCTCTCCCCTGGCAACTTTGAACTCTGACCTCGAAAAGCGGCGGCTCATATGTTTTTTATGACTTACTAAGTTTAGTACCGATCGTTTAACAGATATAGTTTATATATCTTTTGTATACACCTACATGTATTTCTGCGCATACTCACAGTATTGGGATGGAGACCTGCCTCCGAGTAGTTTCCCTTCTGGGAAGTCCAGGTGTTCCATGAATAAACTGGAGTGAAAGTCTCACGAGATAAGCATGTATGAGCCCCAAGTAATTATGCATTAATGTGTGTCATCGAAACGCAGAGTCGCAGATGACATTCCTGTTGATGTTGGACAGGAATACATATACCTGCTAAAATAACTAGCATGGTCAGGGTCAATTCCCAAGGCCGCAGAATAAAATCGTTTAGGCTTTTTAGCCTTTAAGGAGTAGCATTATAGTTTTGATATACCGATACCTTCTTAACATCTTAAGACGAAGCATTCTACGTGTTTTAAATAAGGTCTAAAACATGGCAATCATAAAAGAGCTAGTCCAAATATTTAATGTAACTTTTCTGGGATGTTCGAAATTTTGGATTTTTAAGTTAAAATTCTGAAGGGATTAGTGGCCTCGTTTAGGCATACTTGAATTGAATCACAAAATATAGGTACTCATTCAATATTAAATTAAATTAAGTATGTAAGATCATTTATACCGAGGCGTTCGATTTGCCTTATCAATCTTTCATCGACCGATGCGGTACGACGAAATGATAAGATCAATTTAACGATAAGAAACTACTGGAATTGATTTATGTATATGTGTGATACAGTAAAATAAACATGTTTATTGTAATGTTACCTAGTAGAACTTTAAAATTGTAAACATTTAATAATGTGCCTTGATTGCGGACGGTCCCTGACTCGCTGAAGTGATAAATACAAATTATCAATTTAATTCTTTGCTAATCCGTGCTGTATAAGTATCAAATGGATACAAATATATCCATAGCTGTACTTTAATCAACATCAATACTAATTCGGACTACAAATAGAATTGGAACATGCAAAAGAAACATAATTTGCCCGCCCCAAAACATAATTTGACATTTTTATAAATACTTCGTACTGTTATTGGTATTTCTCAGAACTAATAAGTAGATTACTTTAAAAGTAGTTACTTTAGTAGTAGCTTTCATAAAAAAAGCTATCATAAGGTGGAATTATTTAAGCATTTCCCGATGCCACGTAAATAGGGATACCAGATGACAGGAATTTTCCTGACATGACCGGAATTGTAGCTCTCTGTCAGGGAAAATATGTAATTGTCAGGAATTTTTAATAAAAGAAAAATATGACATATTAAAATATTATTTATTACGCCCCTACCGCACCTATGCTTAAGTAATCGAACAGAACAGAGGAAAAAAATATTCTAAAGAGCGGGTATTTACCTACATTTACCCACTCACTAGAAGTCAGGAAATTTATTGCAAAATCAGGGACTTTTTCAGGAAAAATTTTTTTCGGGCTTGGTAACCCTACACGTAAAGCAACTTTTAAATAATGATTTTGTTTAATACTAATAAAATGTAAAGATACTTTTAAGTAAGGACTCGATGGCGTTGGTGGCCAGTGCATTAAGTTGACAAACAAACAAAAAGAAGTCAAACAAACTATTGGAAGGTCGATTGTCGGACAAGTGACCGAAAAAAATATATTTCAAGTTCTTTTGTGCTTCGATGCTGCAATGATATCCAAGTCGTTCTATTACATTTTTTTAAATAGTGGAGGAAAAGATAAATACCCATAAATACCCTATTGATTCAACGACAGCGATGGCATAAGAAATAGCTATCTGTCAAATAAAATTTTTCTTTCCAAATAAATAAATACATGTAGATATATATAGGTATGCAGTATTTTAAAAAGCTTCCATAAAGGTCGGTTTTCTGTGTACCAATAAAGGATATGGCTTTTCTTAAAATAGAAAATTTTGTATTAGCTGAATGTGTATAAGAAACTAGAACCATGTGCAATAAACCCTTCATTATTTGAACACAATAGTGTTTATGGAACATACGTAATATTATTGCGTCATACTTAAACATAAAGTTATTGCATTGTTTCGAGTAAAACTTGTTTTATGTAGGTAGGGGAACTTACTTGAAAACGACTACGAATAAAAAAATAACGAACTACCGAGAATACTACCCGACGATCGAACCTGGAACCTTTAAGTTTGCTTCCCAAAAATTGTACTATATTGGTCGCCATTATCGATCGTTTTAATAAGTCTTATTCTACACGCATACATCATTTATATTACTCACAATAGGCAGGTGTGATTCATATAGTATTGCACTTAATCATGAAATACGTATGTACTTCTGTTTACGAAACTATAAAGAGTAGGTAACCTTAAAAATCAATTATGTGTGACACATTGTGTAGAGGATTTCTTAAAATTGTATATGCAAATATAACTATATTTTGTTTTATAGAGAACAAAGAATTTAAAATGATTAATATTACTAATAGTAGTATATTTGACAATTAAAACTCGCAAAGACATACAGTTATATTTTTTTCTAAATAGATTGTAATTTACACTGCAGAATAAAGTCTAGGTTAATTAGTAATATAATGATCTGGTACAATCTCATACGATAGAGCGTAAGAAAACTGTCAGGTTTCCCATAACGACAAGAAAACATAATCCTTGGGATGGGAAGACGGTCTTTTATTATTTTAATGGTTAATTTTGGATATGGGACAATTGTTATTTTTTATTGATAAATATGATTAGTATGCAGGGTAAGTCGTCTTAAAAACGTTACGACATTTTTTTGTAAAATGGTTTGCAAAAGTCAGCTAATACATCAAGGTTCTATTCCCTAATTTACTTATTGGTGGTTTTTTTTCTGTACATTTCTATAAATCTACCTATTCATTATTGCTTAGGATTGGGCTATGGAAATGTCTGGGGATATTTAGATTTATGCGTTTTTAGTTCCCATATTACAAGCTTAGTGCTTAGTTTGGGGCTAGATAGTGCTATCTGGGGAAAAGTATTGTTTATTAACCATCAAAATCTTTCCATTTATTCCTGTACTAAGATATACATACAGTCATTGCTGTATTATTCAACGGACAATCAAATATATAACAAAAATTGCTAATCATTATCGTGAGAGTTCGTCACATACTTGTCTTGTGTTGATTGTCTGCAAACAAGCGCTCTCTTACTATCACCTACTTGATGAAAGAAGGTTAAGGTTTCATAACACATGTTAAAGTGATATGAAACCATAACATCTTATCATGTGTAAGTGAGGGAGAGCCAGGACTCAAAGAAAATCGGCATTTAACAACGTTTTGCGGTGTGTTTCGGGGACTGAGTTAGTTCACCGGGAGGTTAAAATTTTAAAGGAATTGTAGTGATGGGATGCTTTTCCCTCACCACAATTCCTTTAAAATATTAAGATTATAATTCCTTTTCCTTTTAAAGGTCGATAATGCATTCTTTGCTCTACGGAATAACGAAAGTCCATTTGCTCGTGTCTCGTTTGCATTCCCATGAAATAAAAAATATATATTCAAGTAGGTTTATGTTAAGATTTGCTTGTGCACTACCTTTGTTTTCCTGCTTTGTTTCTTCAGAAGAAACAGAGCGCTTGCAACGATAAGGCCGCCTTTGCCCACAGTATTGTTAATGTTACTATTTTGTTTTTTTTGTACGCTTGTGAGCAATTAAGTATTTACTGACTACTAGGTATCTGATATTGTAGAACAATCTGAATCTAGCGTATTCGTATTCTACAATAGTATATTGTGTACCAAAATTCAGACACTAGGTATAAGTTTGTTTTAAAACATTCACCAGAATCTTCCCATATTCTTACATTGTTAGAAGTCAATTTCTTTGTGAAACTTGCAATAAAATCTCTGAACGCCGAAAACTCCAATGAGCGCACAAACTTCCCTGCCTTCAGGAAGTCAATTTAATCTTTTATCCTCGCGCGCAATAAAACTGACTTTGTAGCTGCCGAACTATCCGACCTGTAGTGCTAAAAACAAGGTCAAACAAGGGTGGGTTTAATAAACAACACCATCGACCCACTTAGATAGGAGCTGCGGCGCCTGCCTTCCTGTTCCTAATGCTCGAACTGATTGCCACGCCGAATGAAATGTCCACTACTTATATTCTTTATGACCCTTGTTAAAGATGGCTGCTTACAGTACAGTTAATGTGATGGAAAATGCTGAAGTACTCATCGTTAACTTTATATCTATTGACGTACCCCAGCGCCGGGTTGCTGTTGTTTTGAATTAGAATATGTAAGAGATTATTTAATAGTAGGTAACTGTGTAGTTTATGAGTTAAGCATGGATTAGAGTGTAATGCGTTGTTTTAACATACATCGTGTCAATCATGACTAATACTCACTTTATATTTTCAGATATATTTTTTTCAGGAATATCGGACTATAACACAAATAAAAAAAATAAGCACAAAAATGCGTATACTTAAAACAGGGACATAGGTAATGATTTCCTTTAATAGCTAATGTAACGTAGGGAAGCGGTTTATTCACTAATGATGATTTCTAATTAGATAGCATCAACAAGTTGGAAAATATGAGCTTCCGTTCATGTCTGACTAAAATATAAATGATGAATGTAGAATCGAAATTATCTTTAGCTCGTTCATTGTAGGTACATACCTCGCCGTACTCGTAAACCCAAAAACAGATTTCAACGGGTCAATATGTAAATTTTTATTCGACTTAAGTAAAAGCACATTATTTTATTATGTGATCGATACCGACACGGAACAGATTGTTATCAATTATATGTCATACTTACTATTAATTTTTACCTTATCTATTGTTTGTATCTATAAAATGCTACATTGGTAAAATAATCGATACGAAAATTTAATTGATTCAAAAAATATAATATGTATTTCATCATCATCATCATCAGCTCATTAAACGTCCCCAGCGAGGGGCACGAGCCTACCCGTATAGGGTGATTAGGCCTTAGTCGTCCACGCGGGCCAAGTGCGGATAGGACGACTTCACACACAACCTTCGAATCTCTTCGCAGGTGTGCATGAAGGTTTCCTCACGATGTTTTCCTTCACCGTAAGAGCGTCGGATAACGTACATATATTTGCGAAAATTCGAAAACACATTGGTACGTGCGGGTTTGAACCTCAGCCCTACCGGTAGGAAGGCGACAGTCCACACGATTGAGCCACCGACGCTCTCATATGTATATAATATATATGTAATATGTATATAATCAATTAAATTTAAAACTTGAATTTTAAGCTTCGTTATAAATTGTAGATCTAAAGAAAATATGTTTACCACTAGCTTTTGCCCGCCGGCTTTCGCTTTCGCATTAATTCGGGAGATAACACCGGTACTTTCATTATCACTATACATTAGGGATTTCCCCTCCCTTCGAACTTTAAAGGTTTCGGGTTCATCATTTCAGGAATCAGAATTTTTTGATGCAAAAAAAATTGTTTATAGTGAGCTAACCCTAAAGATAGACATATACTGTTCGCGGACTTTGTAGGACCTTTAAAAGGAGAACAATAATCTTATTCATGACTTTGGTTGTTAAACTTAACGTTTTTTACGCAGCGTGCGTACGCAGCGGAAATCTCGAAGTTTATGAAAAAATACCCCCAATTTTGAAACATTCTTCATTTGCTGTGCTCCGCTTCTGTTACTCGTTAGCTGTGATTGATATAGTAGGCCTATGCCTTCCTCGAAAGAAAAAAAAGCTATTCTTACACTGTGAAAGAATTTTCAAATCGAACAGTTAGTTCCTTGAGATTAGCGCGTTCAAAAACAACAAACTCTTACCAGCTTTTTATATATTTTATGTACCATTACATTTTCGGTCTGAAGTAGATGTAAGTCGTCAAAAAGGTTTAGAAAGAGAGTGTATGTAGGATGTATGGACACTTGGAGGCATGAGTGAAAAAAAGATAGCAAAGCAGGTGATTGTGGCGAATGTGGAAGGAATACCACATGGAAGCAGGGGGAGACCCAGAAGGGGACTTACCTTTGCCAAATTGTGTCAATCCTTTTAAGAAGGTGGGTCCCAAGTAAAGGGATATAAAAGAGCTTGTATGAAAAAAGAGATGGGATGTTGATTGAAGCTAGGAATTGTCCAGGACCGTGCAAAGTGCGTTTTCCATCATCTCTGCCTACCCTTCTGGACCAAGGCGTGAGCTTTATTTATTTATTTTATTTTACATTTTCGGATTAGATCATTTAAATACTTATTTTGAAAATCACATTGTAGTCTGGCAAAAATTGAAAACATTGGTACTCTACAATGTTACGCCATACATTGCAACACATTTTTATCAGATCAGACAGATCCAATTATTATATTTTAAATTTGATCACAGTTGTTTTTGTTTGTGTTTTGAAATTGGAAAATAACCGATGGGCTGATTGGATTGACGGATGAGTTGGGCAGGTTCTTGAGTACTAAGCGACCACAAAAAGTAAGGAATTCGTGGGCTAAACTAGGTGAACCGATTAACTGCAATTTGCTTGAAATCTTTCTCACCTCACCTCAATCTCCATAGTTTCACCTCCACCTCATTATCTGTTAGGGCCTTTGTTGAGGGAGTAGTGAACATAATTTTCTGTATAAACACTTGAGCAGATCAGATTAATCTTATGACTCTCAGTATTAAACGTTATATTAATGTTAATTATCTTCCCGACCACATACATACTTACCAAGCCTTAAATATTTTAAGGCATATGAGAGTTCTATGCAAAAAAGAGTTTGGATCAAAACCTCATAGCCCGATTCTTGAGTGCCTGTTAACTGATCTTACGGGTATCTTTTGACTTGAATGATATGAAAATGGTAAACTCCTGGTAAACTTATAATTATTAGGAACTAACGCCCCAGCCATGCTTCTCACGAGTGCAATGGTGATATTGGTAATAGGCACGCTCCCGCCTGTCCGGTCGGCCCGTAGCGGCGCAAACGCTACGTTCCGCAATTTTTAAATCTGTAATATTTAATTAAATCCTATGCTGTAAAGAGCCATATACATAGATCCATGTTAAATCAACAATTTATTTAGGCATTTAATTGAAAAAAAAAATTGTCTGATTATTTTGTTCGTAAAAGAATATGAAAAAAACTGTATTTGTGGGAGATATCGCGGAAAGTAGATTTAGTACCTTTTTTATTGGTTTACCAATTACTCGGTTACATTATTTTTGATAAAATAATCTTGTTAGGGTTTCAAGCCTAACGTTTTGGATGTAAACGGTAAAAAAAAAAAAAAATGAAATTATTTACAATATCACATTAGAAATCTCAATAATAACAGCATTTCTCCGCTATTAAATGGATGTTATTATACAGATAAACTTTCCTCTTGAATCACTCCATCTATTAAAATAAACCGCATCAAAATCCGTTGCGTAGTTTTAAAGATTCAAGCGCACATAGGGACGTAGGGATATGGGGACAAAAAGAAAACAAAACAAATACCGACTTTGTTTTATACTTTGTAGTAGGGAATATAGTGCAATCACTACTTCGTCAATACGAATTCATCAATAAATAACATTAGCCCGCTGAATTATTGCGTTACATAATCTAGCGATTTTATTCTTTAATCAGTTTCGGTTTTATATTTTATTAATTTAATATTTTTTTAAAAACAGTTAATAGCTATGAAAAAATTTCGAAAATAAACTTTTTATCTATGTTTTATCTTTGCGACACAGTAACCTAGCAGTAAACCCTAAATATTTAATAGATGGAATGACTAACGCCATCTGTGCAAAGCGCATTAAAATACATCCTTATTCACTGGAATTAACAACGATAAGTCACGCAACTAGTTTGACTAAAGTTGTGTAGATGGCGCGGTAAAGTCGATTTGCACTCGAAAGATTTTTAAAATTGGCGGCTATGGCAACGATTGAAACAAAATTCAGCTACAGTCATATTTTATTTTTGGGAATCAAGCCACCCTACGCTGCTTTCGTAATTTCGTAAGCGGAATGTTAGATCTGTCACTTCTCAACCATCTCACAACAAGGGTCCAAATAAGCATTATAACACGGGAATATTTAGGTAAGTTTATATTCTCATTGTACTTGTATTTACTATAAAGTAACATAACTTATGATCTGACAGTGTGTTAACAAACTCGAACTAAGTAAAACAATCAGACCAATCGCAAAATGTTATCGCAATGAAGGGTTCTGTGGGCTATTATGGACAAAAAGCACTTATTTAATATGTAAAACTATATTAAATAAGTAATATCTAAAACGAGGCCTGGGTGGATGTGTCCATTTACCCCTTGGTCACACCGATTATTAAGAACGACATAATAACCATATTAAGGTTTATTACCAAAAGAGATATTCGTTAAATTGAAATAATTTAATGAAGCCTGAGAAATATATATGGAGCTCGAACACATGCACTACTGCCTATTCGGAACTCTCATAACCTAATTATTAAAAAAGCAATAAATTCCCACTAATATTATCTTTCAAAGACCAAACAAACGTCACCTGCAGGTAGAGGATCATGTCAAAGACACTAGGCAACAACAGTCAAAAACTTACCATCAAGCTACATCAATCCAATGGAATTTTACGTTTAAATGAAGAAAAGAAGAAACCATTCACGTGAACCTAATCCTAAATTCAGAGAGCGCGCGAATTTTGGACCGTCGCGGTCGGAAGCGGTGCAAGGCCGAGGGTCTAATTGATCATTTCGCTGGCTTCCTGTCCGTCGAGGCCGCCTGCCATTGTTGGCTGAAAGCCGAAGCTCCTAATTTACTCGCAATAATAGATGCATTTAAAAACCTTAATTGTACTTGTGATTGAGTTTTGATTCGCAGTGGAATTGCTTAATTAAATCTATATCGGTCCTGGTTTGAATGGTGGAGGTGATGGAGAACGTCGGTGGTGGTTTGAATCCCGCCACGTACCAATGTTTTTAGAATTTTCAAAAATTATATGTTCGTTTATCCGACGCTCTTGCGTTGAAGGAAACCATTCGTGAGGAAACCTTGCGCACGCCTACGAAGGAAAAGAATTTTCAAAGGTTTTCTTTGCGCATTTGAAGTCGACCAATCCGCACTGGGCTCGAATAATGAGTTGATAATGAGTCGTCTAGGTAGCTCATTCTGTAAGTATTAAGCATTTCTTTGTACCAGAAACAGGACACTATAGCTTGTAAAATAACTAGGTATCCGAAATCATTAGTTTACCGTATTGGGTGAGACCACAGACATCCGAATATACAATTAGGGATTGGACAAGCGCCAAGTTTTATAGGCAGTTACCCAGTGTCGCAATTTCTTTTTCCGGTTTTTACTTTTGAAAAGTTATTATATTTCTTGGTAAATTTACTGATTCATTGCGATGATTGGCATGTACAATGCACAGGATGGGATTTTGGAAAAAAAAAACGGTAATTTTCTCTAATATTCGTGCCGTCTTGACTCGTCTCACACGAGCCGTAAAAAGGCAGCAGTGTAATGCTGTTGGGCTTACATTTGTTTTCGCACTTTAAAAACGCCGGCTTGCCCATCTCCTGTATGGGGGGAAATTATGTGGGTGAGACCGATGAGGGATACTTAATTATAGGTATATGAAGTTATAAGCTCAGAATTGACAGGACAGTGTTAAAGGAAAAAATAACTAGTTTCAGTCAGTGGTATCCTTCAAAACAGCATCTATTATCTTAATTGAAACTTTTCTTGTGCACAGACGATATACCCAAAATAAATACCATAAGGTAAACTGACTATTGTCAAGCTATTTCTGCTTATAATAAGTTATGAAGTAATAAGTGAAAAAGGGAACCTACTGCTTGCTTGCCAACATAGAATGCATGCCATTAAATGTTTACACAAAACGTATATAACTCATGCAGGTATAATGATAATATACATTTTATCTTTTTAAATGTACATTGAATTTATTTATATAAGTATGTTCTATTACTAGGTACACATAATGTAGTCAACTTTGCTTTGTCGAGTTCGTCGTTTCTCATAACTGCGCTAAAAATCTTAAACTCTTTATTTTATGTGTATCAGGAGACTGAGTGTTTAGTTTAGGTTTCCTAACACGATAAGATCTGGAGCGAGGATATTCGTATGGGAACTAGAGTGACCAAATAGCTCACAGGATTAGCAATTTTTGAAAGTGGAAAGACGGCTGGTACATGGACCATGGTGCGTAGAACATTAGGGGAGCCCTTTGTTCAGCAGTGGACATTTTAGGACATTCGCCGAAACGAATAAACCAGTACCGTATGGTACAAAACTTAATACGACGCGTATATTTTAGACAAAGGTCATTAGCCTTGTACCAAACGTTATGTAAGCTTATGTTTAAAAGTTTCCTGATAAAAAAGAAAGAAAGAAAGATTTATTTGGCACAAATAAAAACAATACAGATACAGAAATATTAAGGCTAGTCCCAAACAGGATCTCATCAGCAAAGACCCTGACACGCAAATGCATGCCTGGACGCTGATTTTCAATGAGCCCTTTTGGTACATTATTAAAAAATAATAGTTATATTATATATAATGTAGTAATAAAACAAAATAACTGATTAAATTAAGTATATAAAATTAGACACGTAGGTACAGTATGTAAAGTTTGACCGCAGGCCAAATATTATATTTTAAAATCATAAAAATAATAAATAAACAGCCATAGGACATTATTTACAAAATTTATTTATAATATCACATAATATATATATACTATACACATAAATCATATACACACAACACCATAATATAAAATACATATTGTGTGCGTGCATACCGTGGACTGTTGATTCACGCCTGTACTACTATTTTTTTATCCATTTAGGTTTATATGATACTTAACTGCTTGATAATACTTTTTTAGATTATATTTTATACCAATACTTATAATATTATAAAAATAATTTACACACAAATTTTTTGAAAAGAGTTATACTGCGTTCTTGCGGTTTTTCTCAGGAAAAACTCATCTCTGAACAGCGGTAGCTAATTTGCATCATAAGTGTTCTGTAAGGACCTAAACTGAACAAAAACACTTTTCATTTTCATTTTTCATTGTGAAATAAGAATAAAAAGGGAATATATGTATCTGAATTTGTAAATAAATTTTTTGTCAAGAGAAGTAATATATATATCCTGAATACATTCAGTTTATATGAGCCCCCGATAGCTAAATTACACGGCATTTGTTACCAGCCCCGAAAAGGATTAGCAGATCTGACTATTTGACATGGAACAGATAGTGCTTGACTTTTGTTGAAAGTACCTTTTACTTTATGTTTTCAATGGTGGAGGCAGATCGTTCCAACAATTTGCGCTGCTATCGAAAGACCCGGAATGCATAGTGCGGTGTTTCCCGGCGTGATAAGACGTTGTGCAAGCCCTTTTTGGAATTTACACTACTTTAGCCCGCTTCAGCTTAAATTACATATTTCGGTCATGTGTTGGACCACAGACATCCGATATACAATTAGAACTTGGACAAGCCGCAGCGTTTATAGCGTCCCAAGTTGCCGAATTTCTTTCGGTCTACCTTGAAAAGTTATTATATCTTCTTGTTAAATTTGCTGCATTTCATTGCGATGATGGCATGTTACAATTGCACAGGATGGCATTTTGGTGGAAAAAATAAAACCGGTTATTTTCTTCTATATTTCGTGCGTCTTGACTCGTCTCACAGAGCGTAACTGGCAAGCCAAGTGTATGCTCGTTGAGCTTACATTTGTCGCACTTAAAAACGCAGCTTGCCCCATCTCCTGTATTGGGAAATCTGTGGTTGTGACTATACCAAACATCAAAGTGGCCATATGGAGTAGTCTGCGTAAGTCCATTTTAGATAAAGCTGTTTATTATTTCATTAAAATAATGAATAAAGTTAGAGAACCGAATGGTTATTAAATCAACGCGTGCGCTTTTGTTCGCGCACCTATAACAGCTGTTTGGGCGTGCCCGGTCGCGATCTAGTTCCCTGTTCGGTTTGACTCAACTGCCTACTGGTTATAACAAGTTCGATTGTCGTCTTATGATAATGTTATCTTTTAAAATGTAAAATCAAGCCATAATAATCTTGTCTGTATCAATACGAAGCATTTGTTCCCTTTTACTGTACTTATTATGCGCAGACATTCTTATGTATGTAAAAATATAGATACAGTCCAATATCATAACTTCAAAATTTATTCACTCATCACATGTATGTATGATTGTTGTTTAATTATTTCATCTTTATAAAACTAATTCAAGTCTCAAAAGAGAACAGCGTACCTTTTCTAATCAGCAACGAAAAAGCTGCGCATGCCTGAAAATAAATTTATTGCAATAACAATCCAGTATTAACTTTGAAATACGTTAACGATAAGTGTAGGAAATTTCATAAAAAATATTATAGACCTCTATTAATTCATATAAAACATGGAGACAAATATGCGCTGGCAATTTTTGATACAATCGTAAGTAGATAGTAGAATTGTTCACGATAAAATCAAAATGTTTTTTTTATTATCCATGCAAAAAGTTGTCGGGCGCCGCTTTGCAAAACAAAAAACAATCACGAGCTTAACAAAGAAATACCAAATATGTTTAATTGCCTTTCTAATTAATTCATAACTACAACAGTAATTGAACCCTTGTAAAGTAATTTAACATGGACGAATGTAACGTTAGGAACAAAAGTTTTCATATATTTTCTAATGCTTCATTAAATGAACAATAAGGATATTGACTTGGTATAATCACCAATTTGATTGAATGATATAAGAGCAGACACTTCAATTTAAGTATTATTAGATAGTTTAATTCCAATTTGTTAAGGTTGACTCATTGAGCGCTGCAGAGGTTGCCAGTTAGCTGAAGGATGATACCAGTATGAAGATTGAGAGAATTTACATCATCATCATCATTTTAGCCTTTGGACGTCGACTGCTGGACATAGGCCTCCTCCAATGCTTTCCATACGTACCGATCTGAGGTAATATGCATCCAGTGCTTCTCCACTAAAGAACCTTTCTGCCCCAACGACCATCGGTTCTCCGGGCTATGTGGCCTGCCCATTGCCACTTCAGCTTGGCAACCTGGGCGACTATATCGGTGACTTTAGTCCGCCTACGTATATAGAAACCCCAAGCATCGCCCTCTCCATCGCTCGCTGAGTGACTTGGAATCTGAATTTACATAATTTTACGTAATACCAGATTGGAATTATAAATTAAGTAACTTATTCTAACTACAACACTTCAGTTCTTTGGATTTTGATGGAAAATGTATAAGGACATACATGATATTTTTCCCTATAGGTACTAAAAGTGTGAACCAAACCATTATTTGTCAAACCTTCCATTCAATTGTGCTCACGAGTGTAGCCGAGTCACGAAGTTTGCAGTTTGCTTGACCAGTTCAGTTGACAACTCATGTTGATTGTATTGGCATATAGTTCCTCGTGAGCTGAAAAACATTTTCTTTGCTTTGATCGAGATGATAAGATATAAAATGGGTTATTATTTGTCAGCTAGGTTACTAAATAAACAATAATTTAACCGAAATATTATTATTTATAATATTAAACAATTTTTTTAAAAAATACAAATATTTAAATGAAATGAAATGTTAGCACATATTGCTGGGGGCGGATGGACTAGACGAGGTTTGGCGTAGAAACTCCGTCTTTACAAGTCTAGCGTAGGACGCCTGCAGAACGACCGCAGCTTGATCAGGATTCAAACCTTGCGGAACATATCAGGTAAAATATGCCGATTTACTGAAAAAATAAATAATTCAATTCTATAGGGTACGACCATTTGGTGTTGCGGTTGAGAGGTCGGCCGCAATATCAAGGGTTCCGGGTTCGATCCCCGGGCGCAGTACAAACATTGTGTGCATGAACAGTCTGTTTTTGTAATGGTTGGGGTGTTTTCTATGCATAATATGTATGTATTTACAAAAAAAAAAATATGTATATATGTATGTTTTATCCGTTGTTATACCATAATACAGGCTTAACGCTTACTTGGGCTAGATGCGTGTTGTGAATGTCAGTGGATATTTATTTTTATTTATTTATTTTATTTACGCTAAGCTGTTGTTCACTAATTCTGTAATTCCGTGTTTACACGAAACCATAGATTTCAGAATCAGTATGGTGGTAACTTGACCCTCTTTTTAGTTGTTTATCAACTGATGTACCAACGCGTATACAGAGATGTTACTTGCTTTAATTACTTTCAGTATTAAGAACTAAACCTATGGAATCAATTTTCTAAAGATATACGTTCACTTTGCGTCCAAATAACTCGCTCATTCGCATGCGAAAATGCTCCTTATATGACATCCACAACCTTTTGCCAGTTCGTCCTATTCGCCAGTGTATCGGAAACTGTTGGAATTGAGGAAAGTTCATGGCTGCCGACTGAATGTGTCTCGAGCGGTAACCTGTTCTGACCTTTGCGAGAGACGCCGCCGTTACTCAATCCTTGCTTTAGGCCAAGAGACCGGCATGCCTTAACTGTAAGATTTGAAAGTGTGGATTGGTGGTGGATTATAAGTACGCAACTTTGTAAATGAAGCCTTTTTTATCCTAATTAACGCTGTAACTACGATTTATAAGTTTAGCCTTAAGAAACCAATCCTACTTAAGCTCGATATTGCGATTGTGTTACAATAGTAACGATTACTTATGAACTTAAGCTACTTATGTGCAATAAGGTGTATATCGTTCAAACATATATATTAAACCCCAATGAAAACCATTTAAAGATTTTTGTTACGAGTAAGTTAAAACATAGATTGAAATAGCTATAAGTCGATCACATTATCTTGCAAACCAATAACTATATTTGCTGAATGATTCATGCATACAAGGCTGGGATAAATAACAACCAACATATTTATTTATTTATTGTTTATGCACACATACAAAATAGTCAGAACAATATATAGTGAGAAAAAAAAGTACAAAGGTACTGTTTATTCCAAATGGAATCTTTTCCAGCAGTCCTAAACAGAAAAAAAAACATACTGAGACAAGCAAAGTGCGCAATTGCACAAAGAAACTATTACATAAATACATATTTAACTAAGTTTGTTACCTAAAACCTCACATTCATATATAAATATATATACATACATATAAATAAATACATACATATAAATATATACATACACTATACATATGATATTTAAGAAAAGATATAATTCAAAAATTCCTAGGCTACGGAGATTTTTAATAAGGAATCAAGGCCAAACAAGTGTAAAAATATTATTTCTTGCAACTTTATTGAAAGTGTTCTGTAATATATGTGTACGAATTTCATATTACTCATCATCATCAGCGTACTTTACACTAATTTTATTCATTCGGCTGTTTTTTTTATAAAAAAATAAAAATAAAAGGCATATCGTGGAAACTTTGTCTATCAGCCACAGGAGTACACACAAATGAAAGAACATAGTTCCAGTTAAATGTATAACACGTCCGATTCGTTACCTTGAATGAGAAATTCGAAGATGGTTCAATGCGAACTGGCTTTTTAAAATAGTGTGGACCATTTTTTATTAACAAAGTTCAAGATCTATATTTTAATAGGCATAGACTTGTATCGTGGCTTGAAAATAATCGTTCTTTGAAATGACTTGCTCAGGTTGTTGCAGTGTTTCAAGAAATCTGCTTACACTTGTCTTCCATGGACATTAAATTTTTAAGATCTCACTTGACAACAAGTTACATTAGGAAATAACACAATCGATGTTTTCCTATCACATGATAAGTAAATGTAAAGTATATAAGCTCAAAAATCAAAATCAGGATTCAATGGCAAAATTCAACAAAGTAATTGATCAGTTTATGTGCATAATTCACAAAAAAACCTTTCAATGCAATTTGTTTACGATACGTGTCAATTTCGCACTTGCTTTAATCTTTCAGATTTATTGGTTAACGGACAATAAAACCGCCGCTAAGTTTAATCTTATCTGACAATACTTGAACATTTATGAACTCCAAAAGACCGGTCTCAGCAGAACATAATTCTTAAAACTTCTTGATAAAATCTTTATTTTCTTTAAAAAGTGTAGCGACTATTGCAAGATTGAGAGCAATTGCCATTTATATAATATATTTTAGTAATTACCCATACTGACAACTCTTATTTATATTGTAAGTTTGTAATTTAACACATTTTTTTTATTTTTTGAAATAAATTAATAATAATTGTCTCCCTTAGATGCATAGGGTCTTTTATCTATTGTTGTATCAAAGCAATTATCCTAAAAGTATTACTTACTGCAAAGGTAGAATGAAATCAGTTTTAATCTACTAAATGTTTACTGCCGAGGCCTTTGCGTTTCTAGGAATTGTTCTAGGTCTAACTTTATTTGTCGAGTGAAAGGATTCGGTTTATTTGTCGTTCACCGTGCGTGTTGCGATCTAAACTGAATTTATGAGTCGACTTTTTGTTTTAAATAAGTTTTTTTAATTATTAGTTCCATTTGTGAAATGTTCCGGTTCAGCGCCGTCAGCTGGCGTGTTTGCGATCTAAACTGATTTTATTTTTAGATTTATGAGTCGACAGTTTTTTGTTTAAGATAATTGTTTTTTTTTATTATTTAGTTACCCATTTGGTGAAATGTTTGAGACGTCGGCTACTTCACCAAGGGTTCCGGTTTCGATCCCCGGGCAGTACAAACATTTGTGTGTATGAACATGTCTGTTTGTATTATCTGGTGGTCTGGATGTTTTCTATCCATAATACATACATATGTATTTACAAAAATAAATATATTCGTTATTTTGTACCCGTAATACAAGCTTCACGCTTAAATTGGGGCTAGATGGGGATACATGTGTGTCAGTGGATACATATTTATATTCTATAAGCAGCGCGCATTTTTAAGCCTTTTCGTAAACGGAAGGATCACCTTATCATTAAAAATGGAGCTTGTTTTGATAATATGATTGAAAAAATGAAAGAAACGCAATAGGTACCGCAAAACGGTACCTATGACGTTTGTTTTATTTCTTTCACTGAGGTCATCAAAGGTCTTTTTCGAAGTTACCTTTTTATTAAAACATACATAAAATGTACTGACGGAATGTTGCGAAATTAAGGATTTAGCTTCACGTAGTCCACAGTGACCCTATTCCTATGCTTGCTACGGTATGCATGGCAGGAATACCTGACTCCCTCATTTTTCGCTAGATAAACAGATC
Organism: Leucinodes orbonalis; assembly: GCA_019425675.1. Lineage (NCBI taxonomy): Eukaryota > Metazoa > Arthropoda > Insecta > Lepidoptera > Crambidae > Leucinodes > Leucinodes orbonalis. Next base: position 104,699 of record PQWD01004108.1, read on the forward strand.
CTCCACAAAGCGAAACTCAAAATAGCTGAATTCGTGTCTACGAGTAAGATCAAGGCTACAGCTGAAAGAACATGGAAATATATATTCAACGAAATACCCATAGCGCCATCTTGTTCGAAAACATTAGATGATTCAATACGAAATTGATTTACTTAATTTAATTCGTTTAATATCGTACTAGGGGTTAAGCACTTCGAGCCAGTGCTTTCTCATCAAGTCGTGCAATAATCGTCAACTTTCTTGCAAAACAATGAAAGCAAAACCTCACAATATATTCATTCAATGACATCTCAATAAAAAGAAATACAGACACTCTCGATTACGCCTTGTTCAATAAAAGGTTGTATGCTTCGAACAATAAGTCAATACTTTTGTTTTCAACACCTTTAATAACAAACTTAAACACATGTTTCTTAAGGTTTAACTATAACCACCAAAACATTCTCATTGAAGATGTTTAACATTTTTATACAGCTCTAATAACACATATACTCCGGTAAAAATGATTAATATGGTCTGTTGTAGTTGTTTACTTAAATATTGAAAACGTTGCGATACATTCTCAAGACTTTATAAACTCAAACCTTTACAAAAAATAAAGGTAATGGAGGAAAATGAAACAAGTAAAAAAACAATTATTTACTGACGTTAAATTGTAGGTATATTTGTCGAACATAATGTGTGATTCTAATAAACGTGAATTTTTTAATAGGTTGTTTCATTATTTAACTTAGATATAAAAGGCAGACGAGCTGGCGGCCCATCTGATGGAAAACGGTAACCGCCGCTCGTGGACAACTGCAATGCTAAGGGCAAAGCCATGCCGCTGCCTATCAAGAGGAAAGGGCTCTCTTTAAACCTCGTTTGAAGAAGGACATGTCGTAGTTATTAGGGAACACCGAGGCTGGGAGGTCGTTCCATAATTTGCACGCACGCGGAAGGAACGCTCGCTGGAAACGAACGGTTTTGGAAGTGAAAGTTTCAGGTGGTATGGATGGACCCTAGCTCGGCGTCGAGTCGTACGATGGTAAAACGGTGACACCGGCATGATATCAAACAGTTTCTTGGAGCACTCACCATGAAAAAGCCTATAAAACACACAAAGAGAGCTAAAGTCTCTCCGGAATTCCAAAGACTCTAAACTGTTGGTGAGATCAGAACACCACCAATTCGGACAGCACGTCTTTGCAAAGCGTCAAATGGGTCAAGCTGGTATTTAGGGGCGCCTGCCCAGAGATGAGAACAGTACTCCACATGAGGACACACTTGAGCTTTATACAACACAAGTCGCTGGCTCGATGCGAAGAACCGCCTAGACCTGTTCAGGACACCCAACTTTTTGCCAGCTAGTTTGGCTTTGTCCTCCAAATGACATTTACAATGCGACATTTACACCGCAAATAATGTACAGATTATTTGGCGTCCAAAAGTCGTATGATCTGGAAAGTTTCAGAAAAGGCAATAACCTGACATGACCACTGACATTTCGATTAAGTCTTAAACTTGAGTTCATGTAATAGAGTTCATCGCTGTCGTTTATATACTTTATTGCGTACTGTCGAAACATTAAATGAAATGTCAATTATATCGCTCCGGATATAGAAAATGGGTTTAAAATACATGTATTATTATGGCAATTTGTTTTAACGAGCAATTTTCGACCTTATAATGAGACTGATAATTTATATAGATCTTACACTTGATTTGTGAATTATGTAGAATTGGCAGCGCTACTACCGTTTATTTCTTCATTCGTAGAAAAGGAGTTTCTTGAGGAAGCAATTCATCCTTTCATTATTTGATTGTTTCGGAATTACCCGTCATGGTTTCTTTCTCATTGTTGAGAGGTGATGAGATTATACGTACAATATACGAAGAAGAGCCGGAATATATTACAGATCAGGGCAGAATATTTTCTAATTTCTCTTAACTATACGTAAAACGTGTATGCTCTATGAATTGTGTCCTTCTGAAAGGAAAACGATTTTAATATAAAAAACCTAAAGTAGAAGTGTTAGATACAAATAATTGTTCAGGCAACGTTTTTCAAAGTTTCTAAGAACAAAGGGAATTTCTTTCCATTATACTACCAAGGTGCAATTGCAAAAACAGACAAGATCGATTATGACCGGTTTAACCGCTTTTCAATTCAGTGAATTGATATCCGCAAGATTAGCGCTACATATAATTGTCTGGTTTAGTAATGGCACGCAAACCACTGAAAGTACAGGGCTGTCTGGTGATAACGCTGAAACAAATTTTAATATACTTGAAAAGTACACGTAAACGCATTGAATATCAATCCAAAATAAATGCATTGGTAATATATATCACAAAATGTGAACTATATAAGGAATACACTAGATAATATTGTAGTTAAGTTTGAGTTCAGATTGGGAATGATTTGGTCATTTATTTTTTATTATCAGAAATTATGTGCTTTTTTGTGTACTAATTTTACACACTAAACCTGAAGGTTGAAAAGGCATGAACTCACATAAAAGTAGCTTTAACAAACTAATCTAGCGTTAATCTCTTAATTCACATCGCGACTTAACTTCAAGTAACCTATGTATTACTGGCTAAATTAAATATAATTTAAAAAAAATCTTTGAAAACGTTTTAAAAATAAGTTGTTGCGGACAAAGACACAAAACATGCGTGCAATTTGGTCCCGAGCGTTCCGTCTCGCCTTATGAATTATAAATGTAATCTAATATTTATATCGGCGAATGAAACTATTTTGATCCGGTACCGGATTATTTGTATATCACGAGGCCTAATTCATTTGACAATTGACTTGTTTGCTTTAAAAAATATGATGTGTTAGTTCATCGTAGGTGCAGCATAATTATTTATATAGAATAACAAACATGTCAATATAAAAACACGCATACCTTAGTAGGTACGTAACAAAAACATAGTTATATGTTTTATTAAAATCTGTTGTACTGAGGCCGTTTGTTTCCTTTTGTATGTAGGTAGGTGAGGTAAGACACATCAATAAAGGTTAAAACCTTTTAAAATAAATTTAAACCCTGACACCCGATGCTAGAAATGCTATGTAAGGATGCTATCGCCTATAATGAAAATGAAAATGAAAGTGTTTATTCAGTTTAGGTCCTTACAGAACACTTATGAATGTCAAATGAAGCTACCACTAATACAATAACACAACAGCAATGACTTAAATATCATTGTATAGCTAGTAATATTACAGTATGGCGTACCCCTTAGCCTGGAAAACAGCTATTTATTTGGTTATGGAATACCAAAAATTTTATTTCACTGAAACTGTACTTATACGAGTAGATAAACTAAATATTTTTTTCGTATCGTTTTTTTGGATGGCCGCGGATCTTCTTCAAAGCTTCACTGAACTCGACCTACTTGGTTTTCACAAATTATTTATATCGGTAGTATCTTCCAACTGTCCTGCAATATTGGACATTGTCAAGTAGGACGCATCTTAATAAAATACGTCTAATCTAGTTAAAATACTTATACTTGAACTAGTTTTCTGGCAATACAGAAGCAGAGAAAACAAAGTATTGAACAGCCATGTACATAAATTGTAGGTACATAAGCATAGATTAGACCCATAAATGTTCATGGACATACAACCATTTCTGTTTAATCCAAACAGGTGTCCCAACTAACATTTATAATATCAATACCGCAATCTAGGAACTGCTTTGAGTCTAGCCTAAGTGAAATAACTTTACACGAATCGATTTTTAAAAGCTTTTAATTTGTGCCCTTTAAAAATCTGCTTTAAAAATTTACCTGATGGTAAATGATATCTTCACCCTGAACTTGTTAACTCGTTACTCGAAGGAGAAAGAAGAAAGAAAAACCAATTAAATAGAGAACCAAACCTAAAAAGAGATTTTTGGACTACGGTAACCGCACTCACACAAACAAAAGGACGCGCGCGTTTCACGCAGGTTTTTTGTGAGATCGTGGTATTACTCCGGTCGAGCCAGCCACATAAGTAAATAATAAAAATATTTTTCATCTACGTCCACGTGTTCCATACTCGGCGTATCGTCTTTCTTTAGAATCAGACAAGACGATGTCAAACTGGATGCCACAATAGTTAATAAAGAATGAAAGGAAAAGTCGAACAGTGTAAATACCACTCCAATAAAACAATTGAAAGCCACCGACAGTTGAGACGTTAATTATGACAGATTGCTAACTTTACCATTCGTTTGAATAATCACAATTATTGGTACATGATTTCTGTTTGACGCTACCGTAGGCGGTGGGTTGGCCAAATAGTGTTTTCTTGTACACAATCAATATATAACCAAACCAAACAAAAATATTGCATCGTATTTTTATAGAGAGAACAATACAAAAATTTCAAATCTTCTAGCGCATTTTTTAACAAAATACTTTGTATTTATTTAAAGTCACATATCATCATCATCATCAGCTCATTAAACGTAGGCACGAGCCTACCCATATAGGGTGATTAGTGCTGTAGCTGTGCGGATTGGACGACTTCACACACAACCTTCGAATCTCTTCGCAGGCGTGCATGAAGGTTTCCTCACGATGTTTTCCTTCACCGTAAGAGCGTCGGATAACGTACATATATTTTTCGAAAATTCAATAACACACGTACCAAACGTGGCGGGATTTGAACCTCAGCCCTCCCGGTAGGAAGGCGACAGTCCACACCATTGGGCCACCGACGCTCACAATAGTCACTTATGTGTTTATGTAAAGAAGCATGTCCCAGCCTTAAACTCACATTAAAGGCCTGTGATGTATACTGCCGTATCGGTCATAATTTTTCGTTCATGAAGTAGTTCGGTTAGTAACAAAGAAAAAAGATACCTTATATCTTGGAAAGAGTAACTACTGAGTTGCTGAAGCTTGGTCTAAAGCACACAATCAACAACTTATTAAACACATGTATTTAAATTAATGATTTAGCCACGGTGATACGGTGATACGGAGAACTAGAGATACTGACATAGCCCACAGGATAAACATGTTGAAGTGGCAGTGGGCAGGGGGCACATATTGCGTAGAACTGATGGGGCGGAAAGGTAAAGGAAGCAAAGGCTAACCCCCAACCAGATGGGCGGATGACCTGGTTAAGGTGGCGGTAGCAGATTTTTGTCAACTGCTAGGGATCGGCCCGCATGGAAATTATTAGGGGAGCCCTTTATTGAGCAGTAGACATATGAGGCTTTAATGATGAATATGATTAGTTTTTCTGTGTGTTTTTATTACTTTCATAAACATAAATGGTCACCAATTCGGCAGTTGGGAATGATGACCACCTAAGTAGTTGTACAATTTCTTTTTAACTATATTTATTGATGTAAAACTAATTATTCTTTTATTATAATTTTTGTGATATTTTAAACTAATAATTCGCTTCTTTTCAGTAGTATATTTAAGGTAGTGCGCGCCTAGTTTACGGCGAATTACCTGTTATTAATTAACTGATTGATATTAATTACAAAAGCTAACAGCGTCGACGGCAAATTAGTAGTCAATCTCTCGTTGACACCTTGACTTGTGACATGTCAAATAATCATTAGGTACTTGTTATAATTATGTTTGACATAAGCCCTATTGAACGTGTAAGGGCCAGTCATCAATCAAATTGATATTGACATGTAACATTTCAACTGATTAAGGACAGTCACTTCATACGGATTTTGGTGTGTACTTTCACTATGGAAGGTTAGGTATCTACTTATCCATGGTGTCATGGAGATTGTTGACGGGTTCGGTGCTGCTTGATATTTAAAATCAAAACTAGCAATTAATTTAACAACTGTTAAACATAAAATATCTCAAAAATTAAAAATATAGCAAATTGGAAAGAAGATAACCTAACTATAATTATGTTCAAAAAGTCAACTCAGTTTATGTTGCAGCGACGCCTATTTACAATATTTTTTATTAAACCCTTTTGATTTGTACGGGTTCTAAAACTCGGGGATTTGGGTGTCTTGTCCTGGATGCCTAATTTTGGAAATGAAACCCATTTAATGGGCTTATTAACATTGTGGTTTAGACACCTAGACGATCTATTTAGACGATCCGTATCGATCATACACTAAGTTAATAGTGTAATGTGCAGGAATTAAAAGTGAATAACTTTTTAAATATTACAATGAATCGGCAATTAATCTGCCTTACCTAATACCCGTATTCTAGAACGAGTTTAACGTTGATCTTTACTTAAATTGAGTTAGAAAGAGATGACGCTATTCACCGTATAGAGCGCTATTTCTTTCTAACTCTACTACTAGAATACGAGCTCTAAGGCTATATAATATATAGACGAGTAGTCTTACGGGTCCAACTATTGGTTCCAGTTACATGACTTAAAACCATGAAAATCCGATCCAATCCGTCCCAGGGTGTTCATTTATATGTTTCACTACAATCAATCTATTCGCCTCGTTATTTTTAATATGCGTCACATTAATTAAATATATATATAAGCGCAAGCACATTGCGTCCGTAGATTTAATGAACTATTTAATTATGATGGATTGATTCAAAATTATACAACATGTGATCTCATTTTGAATTCCTGTCACAGTGGAAGTTCCAAATGCGTTCAACTATTAGTTAATTCTCTGAAATGATAAGTTATTGGGGGAGGCCTTGATCTACCAGTTGACGTTATGGTTATAGTTTTCATCATCCTTAATCCTTTGAACGCCAATGACGCCTTAAGGCGCCAGGCACAAAAGATTTTCTATTGTGTCTGGATTCCCGGCGTTCAATGGGTTAAGCCCACTGTAAGGATAGGTCTAAGCATTGTTATGAAAAGTTTGGCCATAACCCACCATGCAACTCAGTGTGGATTGGTGGGTGTTATAGACTACTAACGGCAGAACGTACTTTCAGAATCACGGAGGGACTCGATATATTAATTTTGGTCCCCCATCCGACGAACAACTATAACAATAGTTGCTTGACTTGTGCGATCAACTGAACGCACTAGCCGCTGGGCCTTAGTGATCTAAATTGAGTGGTAAAACAGCTTAAAATATTTTTGGGTAAAACTTCGGCCTTTTCCAAGCATTAACTATCGTTGTTAATTAACGCATTCTTTTTTTAAGATAATTGGTATTTTTAACCAATTCCCGTCTAATATTGTTTTCAACTGTACCGGCAATACATATCTAAAACGGCTAGTAGCAGATCGATATTTCAGTTAGATAATTGTAACATGTACGCATGTCAATTTGCGTGTGTAAAAGGAATGTGGTAATATGTATGTACCTATGCAAAATCTTAAAGAAAGCCTTTTGATATTTTGTAGTCTCTCATCATATAGAATATTTATTAAAGTATACTCCCACCCCTTTCATTTAGCTTGTTATCGATTTAAAAGAGTAAAGATTTTATTTTTAAAAGGAAGAAAGGTAAAGATTTTATTTTCGTCGTCAGGGAAGCAAGTGACACCCTTTCAATAAACCTAGCTTGCGATGTGTTTATACCCTTATTGGCTTTAGGAGCAATCTCGTAACGCTCAATGTGAGGACAAAACAATATTGTATAGCTTTTAATTGGAGTTATTAACGAATAAGAAAATCGTTTTTATTTATTTGTTATTGGTGATATCATATATTACCATCAATATCGGCCTAATAAAAATACATATAATGTATGTAATGACTAGATTATTATAACTTAAGTAATTGGCAACCCTTTTAGTTATCAATGCGTAAATCTAACTTACAAATCTTGACTACAAACCATCGATTACTCTAGGCAGTGAGGTACCTCTGTTAACTGTTCCTGTATTTATTTGTGCCCTAGTGGTTAGGGATAATCAAACTCGGATTAAGCTGCTATATGCAAGAAATATTTGCTATAGCCTAGATAATTTAATTGACCTCGTGCTGGTAAGCGCTAGACGACCATTCGCGAAGTGGACAGATGACCTTAAAACCGCGGGAATTGCTGGATGCAGATCTAAAAAACCTGTGTATAATAATAATTATCGATTGAATTATTAAAGATTGAGCACTAACGAGTTTAATATAGCAGCTTAATCCATTACTGTCGGTATTATTTCTAGTAGTAGTAATTTCTGTACTCATAAGGAAACGCGAAGAAAAATTAAACGTTGAAATGTGTTTCCAGTTTTATTCGTAAAACAGAACTTTAATTGTTATTTAAAATAATCTATTAAACTCTACACGAAAATCATCAAAAGTAGGAAAATCTAACATAAATAAAATAATAAAAATATCCAAACTCTAAAGAACGAATTTTATATGTTCTACTCGTATATTTCCTTGGATAATCTTTGCAACGTTGCAAAAATATTTATGACAAGATTTAATTTAAGTAGCGGGGTAATAATCTCTATTAGTTCAGGATATTATTGTAAAAACATATAAGTTTTCCCTGACCGAGTATGATCATCAAGGTGCCTAGACCCTAGAATGTCCGATATGGACACATTGATTAAATTAGTATACATTCCTAAATAGGCACGGGGGGAATGTACTAGTGAACGTGGCCCCGCCCTTCCGCGGGAGCTACCGGTACAATTAAGGGGAAGAATATTACTGTTTAATCTGGAGGCACGGCAGTGCCCCCGCCAAGTCCAGCGCGAAGCAAACACTGCCGTACCATCCTTTACAGGATCCATTTCGCCGCATTTTCAGACCCCAATTTGAGAACCTTTGGATAATACCAGAACGCTGAAATTGTCGTTATCTAGTAAGATATGATAACCTACTTTAAATCCAAAATTTCAAGTCTGTAGGTCATTTATTGCCGACGTTAAGCGAAATCAAAGTTTCGCATTTTCGACAGATAGACACTCACTCACTCACTCACACACGCACTCACTCATGATCATCAAAATAGAACTAGTACTTCCCATTAACTCAGAGAGCTGAAATTTGGTACAGGGTTAGGGTTTAATGGCTACATAAAGGGAAAACTATAAAAATTTGGATAATCGAAGATCTGGAGTACCTGGTGACCCTGATTAGATAACAAAAGAGCCCAGCCAAACTAAAAGAGATTGACATACCGCCTTTAAACAATATATATTGGACATGGTGGGCCGCTTCATCCGACGTCAAAAATCGGGGGCACGGGAGTGCCCCCGCCAAGTCGAGCGCGCTAGACCAATACAAACAGACATGTTCATGCAACCAATATTTGTACTGCCCGGGGATCCAACCCGGATCCCTTGGTGTAGTAGCCGACGTCTCAACCAGTTTCTACAAAAAGAAGTGAAATCCCACCAAAAACATTCTGTAAAAAATTTAGCCAAGTGTCGATGGAGCTGCTTGATTATCTCTAAAAAGTAATGAAATCAAGACAAAGACGTGCCAAGTCTAAGGTTCCTTACTGTGATTACTTATTATAATGGTTAATGTTGTGACTTGGCCGTTATAAATAAGCATAGATAAACTGGGAAATACTGGGAAATACAACAGGGTTATAAATAGCATAGAAAAACTGGGAAATACAAGTTCATTGTTAACTTGTTGTACTGATTACGTTCTCTTGCAGAACTTTTAATAGAAATAATCATGATGTTTTGTTGCATAATACGTTTTATCAGAGACTGTACCCTCAACAATAGCAAAATCCATTTTTTTTTACGGTTTCCTTCTCATCCTCAGAGCCTGGTTCCTTGTGTGTGTGGACACACACAGAAACTGGTAAGTTTATATTGAAAAAAAAAATGGAAAAGTGAAAGCTGTATTTTGCCTAAAAAGCGGTTAACCGTCTTATAAAACCTTTAAGGATAGACGATTAGAAAACCCCTATGTGTAAAGATTTGCACTTATTACTGGTAATTTAAATGTTTCATTATTATAATTATATTATCGCTTTATTTTACTAAATATTAACAAAACCAATATTTTTATGCTATTTGATAATGAATCTTTGGTTTTAAACAAAAAAAATATACTTAATTATCTGTACTTACATGAAATAACCGGGTATAAGAGACCTAACATCTGTCGTCTCGGGTGACGGGCACAGAGCAGTGTTGACGGAAAATAATAACTTTAAAATGTTGTTAATTTTCTTTAATACAGCATCTGTCATGGTCAAGCGTATTATTTACCACCAGGTTGTGACCATCCAGTTCACTTATGACAAAAAAAAGGTCGTCGGTAACAACAATTAAACAAAACATAGATGTATGCCCCTTAAATAGCTTAATATAAGCAGCCGCGTGACATATTGCTGTCGCGAAGTTTTATTGACTTCTTATTATAAACCAACACAATTATCATAACCCGGCAAAACACAACCGGATGCTAAACGGACTTGTTTATTTATAATTATAATGGGAAATTAATATGATTAATGATTGTAAGTATTCAGGCAACAGATAAATTTAAAATGGATGCATCTGGTGTAGTTTTAAAATAACCGCTGTTAGACAATAATCTGTTTTCTGCTGTCTTAAAAATGAATGCGATGAACCGTTTATCATAGAATGAGTTAATAATTATTGAAGCATAGAATAACATACGCGAGAAAACCATATCTTTCAGGATTCAACCTATGAACATGCATGATCATTAAAGTAGCGGTAACAATCTTGTCAGAATCGTAGCGAATGGAAGAATCGTAGTGGATGGGATGGGAAGATAGAATATACCGGGTAATGTAAAATTTTAATGATTTTACGGAATAAAATAATATTTTTTTCGCATTAATGCGGAATTCCTTGTTTTAATTTTCCTTTTATATACAAATAATTTATCTGGTTGTACTTGATCTTTAAAACATTAAGTCTTTTGTACCAAATGATAAATTACTGCGTGATAAAACAGTTTTGTCAATAAGTGGTGGCATGATTACGAGTACAATTTATTGTATTACAGTATTTTAGTCAATCAAAGTGATAGAAAGGTAACATCACTAACATCTATTTGTGACAACAATGTATTATTAATGGCGGAACTTGTACAATGTGCTAGTTGATTATTTTGGTAATTTTAATCTAATTTTTGACGATCCATCTGGTGTAATGGTTGAGACGTCGGCTCTTTCACCAAGGGTTCCAGGTTCGATCCCTGGGCAATATTATATATACTAACTTTTGTGTGCATGAACATGTGTGTTTTCTATGTATAATACGTACGTTTTTACAAAAAAAAATATGTTAGTATGTTTATCCGTTATTTAGAATTAACATTGCAGGCTGCTAAGTGGCCAATATAGCTCGCTAATTCAGCAAGTTGAAGTCAAATTGGGTCAGTCGCGTAAATCGCAGGACCAATGGCCATATATCTTAAGCATGTGTAGTATTGGACGGCCCGATGGACCAACAACTTGCGTAAGGTTAGTGGACACTTAGTAAAGAAATCAGAATACCAGAATGTCTTGTGAAAAATAGGGGAGACCTATGCTTAGAAGTGGATGGCGACAGTGCAGGTCAACTACTCCAATGATGACTAATTTAGCGGTCACTGATTTCACTAAGAAATCTCGTAAGCAAAATGTGTGCAAAAACTGAATCCGGCTTTAACCGGGTTAAAAAAAATAGCGTAATGTAGAGAAAACCCCGCGGCATAGGCGGAAGTAAGGAAATCCCCGATTAAGAATTTACCACGGGGTGCAGTAAAAAAATAGCCATAGAATCAACATTAACACTGTAAGATTATATCTGTAGCACTATACTTGTCTTTATACTGTGGTTAAATAGCAACATAGTATGTGATTGGTCATGTTGTACTATCGTCGATAAAATGAACTGTTCGCACGCCAAGATCTTAATCAAACAGTGTCAATTCACTTAGTACGCTTCATTTGCTAAGTTGACGGCTACATGCTATGAAAATGTTATAATTCAATTATTCTATCACGCTTGATTTAGGTTCCTTATTCAAGGTTAGTATTATTTCTTCAGATGCATATCTTTTCAGTCGTGCAGTTTACTTGGTCATTTGACAACTATGGTCGTTTTCAAACAACCAACAAATACTGTAACAATATCAAAATTTAATTAATTGCCAATTCGATTTCACCATCTCTATCCATTACAGAATACTCTGTTGGTGTTTTTTTACATTCCTTAAAGGCAATAAAGAACTCATTTATCTCCCTTAAAAGACATATTACCTGCTTAAGAGTACTTCATATCGATCGATGCCAAGCTCAGAAAAAGCACCTTGCAAACACTGATATGTGTCTAGTGAATTATTATGAGTCTGTTGAGTAACACTTTCGCAAGTACACAGTTGTCTTTTGTTTTTGTGACTCAACCCAAGCTGGTATATTGATTGTATACTTCGATTGAGATGTACGCATTTAGACTTGCAATTTGCAATGGGGATATGCAGTTGCACTTATTTTGTAATCATAAAGCGCATTGTGTTGTGACATACCAGGTAGAGAATTGTATGAACGAGTCTCCATTCATACAAACTATTATGTACTTTAAAAAAAGCAATATAAGTACGAAACTTTTTATGGTAATTGTTGCCAAGACGACCGCATATTTTTTGCCTTTGGAAAGATATCAGATCTCATGTAGAGCCAAGTCCCTGAATCTATACGACCTCTGAAACTCTACCGACCTAACTTCAACAAATTTTATATACATATTGTTAAATATGTATTGGAAATTATAGTAAGAGTAGGTACGTACTGACAGTAATGTTCACTTACGAAAAAAATTCCATATCTGTAATGTTATGATCATTACAAAAATAACACAAAAATCACAACAACAATTTTCCTAAACCTTTGGAACTTACCTCTCTGTAAATTGAACTACCCCCGCTGACACGCATGAAGTCTTGGCACAATATTATGAAAACTGTCAAATTATTCATCGGTGGCACTCATTTGTACCCATTAAGCAATAAATTTGGCTACATTTCAATGGCGAAACCTTCAAAACGTATAACTAAGAGGGTATTCTAAGTTTGTTGTGTGAGAAACTGTACATTTACCTATAACACATTAGTGACACCATTTTTATTATGGCTATGTATGTAGTATGTATAACTAAAGGGCCAGGCATTATAACAGCTATTGTAATTTGAAAGCCACTTTTTAGCAACAGTAACGTAATTCGTATCTCTACGGTTTACAGGTGTAACAACAATAGATTAAAAAAAATCGCGAATTACCATGCGTAAATATAGCATGCTGCTAATTCCTTTTTATCATTTTTGATAATAAAACTATACAGCTCTTTTTTATACAAACAACGCGGCGCAAATAAAATTAATATAGAGTTGGTCCGTTGTTGGACTAAGGCAATAAGGCCGTTTTAGCTTTCAGGTATAGATAAAGAATTGTTATTAAAAGTATAAAAATAGGCAATATTATATTGCCCGTAAAATGGTTGTAAAAATATATAACTACCTTATCAAATTGACAAAAACAAATACTTGAATTGACACCGCTGTAGCACCCATTACTATCGCAATGTAATGGATGATAGTGCCATCTAGTGATTATGTACAGAACTAAATATTACATACTAACTTGAAAGATACCTTTACCTTTTCCATAAATTATTGAATACATGTTTTTGTAGTTATGAAATTACAATAAGAAAATAGTAAATGATGAGAAATTAACTTAAAAAAAGTAATTACAATAAATAATCTGAACAAAGGCCTCTCTAAACAATTATTTTCAACATTGGGAGGTTTTGCCCCCACCCAATAATGTTAAAAGTATATATTCGAGATATGCTCACAAAATAATCGAAAAAAGTGTTCCGAATGCAGCGACAGCACACATAGACAATTACACAAATTCCGAATGAGCGTACATTTACCTAAACAATAGAGTACAAACTGTACTTTCTTCGGCAGTTCGTTTTTGAGGCACGGATGGCCATTCGTCATATCTACCTTTATATATACAGAATCTCATTGCCGACCTCATCGTTTGCGTGTTGGCGATTCATAAGACCATCATTTCATTATCCACCACGTGGTAATGCATTAATTGATTTTAGGAACCCTTTCATCTCCATGTATGTGCAATGAAATTCATTTCGGAAAAGGAACTCCATAATAGCACACCTACTATGAAATGCATACATTAAACTAATAACATCAAAATCCCTCTTAATTAAAGGCGCTAGTGTTGGAATATTAGCATACAATGGTAAGTGATCGCCAGATAAATATGAGTCTTAATATATCGTCAGAAAGTTGAGTTTAGATTACCATGACTGGGAGCTGAAACTTAATAGACAGTTGCAATCGTTAAAGTAATATGAATCATCACAGTTTGCCTTCAGAAGTGAAATGTCACAATGTATGAACGGTGACTCACGTAGAATCCATTAGTTTGTATAAAACAATGTAGTATACTTTCTTATACTGCCTTCACAATTTAATCCAAGAGACTTTGTGGTCTTCTCTGCGATCTTGAGGTATAAATGTAGAGTTTACATAGTTGTTTCCTAAGTAATGAGAATTGGGTACGTGAGGAAAAGAGGAAGCGGCAATTGCGTTTGTTTTGCGATAGCACAAGTGAAGAATCTATCGCAATGGTCGATCACCGAATAGGTGACTGAAAAATTCAGTGTTCTCAAAATATTAGCACATTTGATCATTGTTTATAAAAGGTTTTACTGTTGAGTTTTCTCAGGTGCTTCTTTCTCAACAGGCCAAAATACTGAAGCGCTTTTTTTGTGCTTTAGTTTGGTATTTTAAATGTTTTTCATTCAATAATGTTTGATCTTCAGGACTGATTTTTGTAAGCCTAATTTAAATTAATGAATTCTGTCCTAAGCATTAGCCTGTAATATGTGTCCTAAGCATTAGCCTGTAATATGTAATTAGCCGTGTGGTGACGGCAGAGTAGAATACACTTGTCACCACCCCTGCTCATCCTAGGGTGTCGTAGAAGGCGACAAAAGGAATTTTCCCCAAGTGATGGGCAGCAGCATTTCGGTACTGGTGTATCCCTGCGCTCACCAACCCGCCTGCCAAGCGTGGTGAGTATGGCAAAAACCCCCAAATGATTGACACAAATAAATTGCGGCCCCTAGTCCCCGGCGGCCCCGCTATTCCGGGCTACGGTAGCGGCCACGGTTACGGCGGGGCAAGGGGTGCTAAGAATCTCCGGCAGAGATCCGGCTACCAAAATAAACAACAACGGCAATTAAAACTGGCAACATATAACACGCGCACACTGAGGACTGACGAAAAACTATTGGAGCTGGAAACGGAGTTAGACAGGTTGCATTGGGACATAATAGGTTTGTGTGAAGTCCGAAGACAGGGGAGGACACCACAATACTGCAATCCGGCAACCTGTTCTATTACCGTGAGGGCGACCAGCTATCCCAGGGTGGTGTCGGGTTTCTCGTCCATAAGTCTCTCATCAACAACATAGTGGGGATCGAAAGTGTGTCAGCTAGGGTAGCGTACCTTGTATTAAGAATCACCGAGCGCTATGCGCTAAAGGTGATACAGGTTTACGCACCGACTTCATCCCACTCCGACGATGAAGTGGAGGTTATGTATGATGATATTAGCAGAGCTATGCATACCTCCAAGACACACTTTACGGTCGTCATGGGAGACTTCAACGCAAGGCTGGGCATTCGGAATGATTGTGAGTTGAAAGTGGGCAATATGGATTTGGGCATCGGAACCCCAGGGGACAGCGGCTGGCCGATTTCATGGAAAAAGAGGGACTCTTTATGATGAACTCTTTTTTCAAGAAGCCGCCGCAGAGGAAGTGGACTTGGTTGAGTCCCGATGGTTCCACACGAAATGAGATTGACTTCATCATGACCACCAGAAGACATATATTTAACGATGTCTCTGTGATCGCCAGGGTTAAAACCGGTAGCGATCACCGTATGGTGAGAGGCACGTTAAATATAAATGTTCAACTGGAAAGGTCTCGTCTGATGAAGTCTACGCTCCGACCTAACGTGATTCAAATCCATAACCCCGAAAGCTTTCAACTCGAATTGCAGAATCGCTTTGAATGCCTAGAGAGCTGCGTAACAGTGGACGAAATTAATAGCGGGTTAGTGGAAACTCTGCAATCAGTTGGGTCTAAGTTTTGCAAGGGACAACGCAAATTAAGACCCAATAAACTATCTCAACAGACTCTCGATCTCATGGCGACAAGACGACAGATGAAGCTGCAGTCTTCAGACGATGCGTCACAATACCGGCAGCTCAATAGACGTATATCCAGTTCCTTGCGACGCGATGTTCGTCACTTTAATACAAAGTGTATTAAAGAGGCAATAGAACAGAACAGAGGTTCGAAGGTGTTTGCGAGGAACATGTCTATTGGGCAAAGCCAGCTGATTAGTTTGAAGACCAACGGCGGAAATGTAGTCTCATCCAAACCAGAGATTTTGAGGGAGATTGAGAAGTTCTACAGCGAGTTATATACCGCTACACAGATTCCCGCTTCAAACTTAGCCGAAGACCCGAGAGCTAAGTTAACCCGACTATCTGAGGATATCCCGGAGGTCACTTTGTGCGAGATTAGGATGGCTCTGAAACAGCTCAAGAGTAATAAGCCCCGGGAGACGGAATTACCGCAGAGCTTTTGAAAGCAGGTGGCACCCGTGCTTAAGACCCTTCAGAAGCTCTTTAATTCCGTAATCCGTGATGGTATGACGCCAAGTGTGGAGCAATGGCGTGGTGGTGCTCTTCTTCAAAAAAGGCGACAAAACCTTGTTGAAGAATTATAGACCCATCACGCTATTGAGTCACATTTACAAGTTTTCTAGAGTCATCACGAACCGTCTCGCTAGTAGGTTTGACGACTTCCAGCCCCGAACAAGCCGGGTTCCGCAAAGGCTTCAGCACCATAGACCACATACATACGCTGCGGCAGGTTATACAGAAGACGGAGAGTATAATCGGCCATTATGCTTGGCGTTTGTGGACTATGAGAAAGCCTTCGATTCGATCGAGACTTGGGCTATGCTTCAAGCCCTCCAACGGTGCCATATCGATTACCGCTATATCGAAGTATTGAGAAGTTTGTACGAGAGCGCACTATGTCAGTCCGAGTACATGAAGAGCTTACACAACCTATCCAATTGCACCGAGGAGTGAGACAGGGAGACGTTATATCTCCGAAACTGTTCACAGCTGCATTGGAAGATATGTTTAAGCTGCTCGATTGGAAAGGACTTGGCATCAACGTCAATGGCGAGTACATCACTCATCTTCGATTTGCCGATGATATAGTAATCATGGCAGAATCCATGGAGGATTTAGGTACTATGCTCAATACCCTTAACAGAGCTTCGCAACAGGTGGGTCTTAAAATGAACATGGACAAGACGAAAGTCATGTCTAATATCCATGTTGTGCCCATACCAATATCAGTTGGAAGTTCTGAACTCGAAGTTGTAGACGAATATGTGTACCTGGGACAAGTAGTTCAAATGGGTAGGTCCAACTTCGAGCAGGAGGTTTCGCGTCGAATCCAATTAGGATGGGCAGCGTTCGGGAAGTTAAGGGAGATCTTTTCGTCCAAAATACCTCAGTGTCTGAAGACGAAAGTTCGACCAGTGTGTGTTGCCGGTTATTACATACGGAAGTGAAACGTGGTCGCTTACTAAGGGCCTCTTAAATAGGCTTAAAGTTGCTCAACGTGCTATGGAAAGGGCTATGTTAGGTGTTTCCCTACGCGATAAGATCCGGAACACGGATATCCGTAGGAGAACTAGAGTGACCGACATAGCCCACAGGATAAGCAAGTTGAAGTGGCAGTGGGCAGGGCACATAGTGCGTAGAACCGATGGCCGATGGGGCGGAAAGGTTCTCGAGTGGCGTCCGCGTAACGGAAAACGAAGCGTAGGCCGACCCCCAACCAGATGGTCTGATGATCTGGTTAAGGTGGCAGGTAGCAGATGGATGTCAACTGCAAGGGATCGGTCCGCGTGGAAATCATTAGGGAGGCCTTCGTTCAGCAGTGGACTTTTAGGTTGTAATATGATGTGTACTAAACAACGGATAAACATACTTTTTTGTAAATTAATACATATTATATAGAAACACCCAGACCAATACATCAGACATGATCATACACACAAATGTTTATCACCCGAGGATTGAACCCGGCACCCTTGGTGTACTGGCCGCCGTCTCAACCATTACTTCATATGGGTCGTCTTATATGACTTTCAAACTAAGTACTTCAAAATACAAATTGTAGAGCCATTATGAGTCACAAGATAGTAATAGTGTGCTAAATTGGGTTAACATGAGTTCACAAGGACCATTTTTATGTACCGAGCGTCAAAGCTTTGACTCATATACCTACTGGACTTGTAGAGTGCAATCGGTAGCTCGTGAGATTGTACATTGACTATCATTGTATTCATTGATTATGTTAATCAGCCTACATCGTCTTACTCACTCTCTCTCTCGCATAGAAAACACCCATAAAAATACAAACAGGCGTGTTCAGTGTTCACGGACACAAATAATTGTACTGTACTTTGGTAGAACTCGGAATCCTTGGTGTATGTAATAGCCGGCGACTATACTACTACTATAATAACATCCTTAACGTCTACTGCTGGACAAATGCCTGCTCAATAATTCGATATTGATATAAAGTTCAACATTTTAATTATGTATGTACACTTGGGACCACCCCTACTTTATAAAATATTTAAAATAACAGCGAAATACCTTAAGAAAATGTACCTTCAAATAAACCTTCACTTCTTGGTTCACAGATATACTAAAAGGCCATGCTAAAAGCAGTACTACTACGAGTAAGATTAAATAATTAGGTGAGATTGATTAAATAAATCCAATTTCAAGTATAAAACAACTTTGTGATAAAAATAATATTCTTTTTTAAATTGAAAGTTTTCTTGCATCAGAATTTGTTTCTAGATTTCATTATTGACTTCGTTTTATTGAATTGTCGAATAAATAAATAATAGTATATGAGATAACTGATGACCTACAAGGCATCCTTCAGATCAAATATATAGAGTCTTCGCGATTAAATTGTCACAATTATTCGGTATATTCACAACGGCGGCTGTATCAGAACATCAATGCATGTCCTTACCCTAACAATGAGTTCGGACATGGTTTTTCCACCGCTCCACGCGCATACTTCGCGGATGTACTGTGCGGACGTTATATAATAGGGTTGGCGATGGCTAATTGTAATTACCGACGTTTAATGATAATTATTATTAATTTGAAAAGTAATTTAGCTTAATTTCATTCTAACAACTCATTTTGAAACTCAAATATTCTAATACTCACTTTGTTTTATCTAGCGACGTAAGTTAACTAAGCCTCCGTGAACTAAACGGCAATTGTTTTTCAAATTCACGATGTGATCCATAAAAAATGGTTTTGTTACAACAAAAATTACTTTACATGACATAGCTATAGGTTAGCAATGGTTGCTGTCAACCAAATCCCGAGTATCATTGTTTTCCAAAAGGCGACGGCAAGCATTTTAAATTTTTCATTATTTTGTTCTGCTTAATGTTTGCTGCTGGAGGAAATTAAGGCGAAATGATTAATACAAATATTATATTGTGTAATAACAGTCTATAATAAACGATTATTAAGTATATCAGCATAACAGAAACGTCTAAATTTCAGGTGATACGACGTATAAAAATTACCAACACCAAGTAAAAAACTCTATATATAATTTAAGGCGAAACTTTTTTGATAACCTTTAGACTATACAGGCCGTTTCATATTACGACTATTCAAATGGGCAGTATTAGCGTGTCTAAGTATATTACACGGTCTTCTGTTATTTTTTTGCTACCTCTTGTCCAGTTATTTGTATATTCTAGTGTCAAACCACTTTAGAATATTGCCAAAATTTACATGGAAATGTTGTATGTTGTGCAAAAACTATTTGGAGCAATTTTCATGGCATGGCTTTTGTTTTATTTATGAAGTCTGTTATTTATATTAGTATATGCTAGTTGTGTATATTATATGTGCTATATTGAATATGAAAAGGCGACTTTTATTTTCATGTCAATATTAATTTGAATTTTAATCTCCACAGACTGACTCGTTGATGTCTTTGATGAGATGTTACGAGTATATTTTATTATAAAATTGCTAACGCTAGACCTACGCGAAGATTTCGGAAGTATGATATTTATGAGACACATACTTTGTAAACATGTATTATTATATTAATAAATTAATTATAAACAGTAAATAGTGGTAGACTAATTTATGATAATTAGCCATGACATAAATATTTTTGCAAATTTTTATGTATAAAATAATTTGTTCACCATCATCAGTTTTAATTGTACACTTCAGGACTAGGCTTCCCTCGAAAGGCTACGGCGCCTTATATGATATGATATGTACTTCAAATCGTTACGTGACACAGTATTACGATGTTAACATTTAAAAATACAAGTAATTGCTTCAGTTTTATACTTTCGATCTTATGCGAAAACTCCTTGCATCTGCACCTAAAATAATAACGAATGGATAAAACAAACCCAATTATATTTGTCATCGTGGGTATCCACATTTCGGCGAACACGTTCGTTCTGCTTATGTTTCCGCGTGTAGTTATCTGCGCCTAATCATCAATACGAAGCGGAACATGCATCATCGGAAGTTTATACATACACGAGTAACTGGCCAGTAACTTTGGTAACTGGCATAAAGCCTCAGTGCCCGCGTAATCGTCGCAGCGGCAACACACGTCGGCTGTGTTGTACGCGCCCTAACCCAACTTTGATTATCGTGTGTTTATAGCTTTACGGTGATAGTTTTATCTGTGGACTAATTTTTGGAGGGAAAGCACGGAAGTCCTCAAGCACAGGTAAGGTGATACCTGATTGAGGGTGAGATTTATTTATTGTTATATTAATTCGTGGGATCTTGTGCAAGTTTTTTGTATCAGAGATATTTTGGAATTGCGTAAATGACATTTGCTATTTCAACGTGTGCGGTTGATTGGTAATTTATTGTTTAACGGAATGGGCAGTCATATTCATATTGATGATATAATTACAGCTTATTCAGTATATTTTTTTATTCTTGACATTGCATCAATGCTATAACTATAGGTATATAATAAATAAATGATCCGAAACAAAATATGTATGCCTCATAAAACAAACTATATTTTAATAAGAAATATAATAAAATCTCAAGAAAACCACTGAAGAACTAATTTACCGCAGTCTCTTGTAAAGGACTTTGTAAAATAGATTTCAATATTTTATTGTGTACTATGTTTTTCTAAAATTATTTGTTTTGACGTGGAACTGTATATTAAATCCTTTCCTTAAATATTTTTGACAAGTGCAA
The DNA here is from genome assembly GCA_019425675.1 of Leucinodes orbonalis. Lineage (NCBI taxonomy): Eukaryota > Metazoa > Arthropoda > Insecta > Lepidoptera > Crambidae > Leucinodes > Leucinodes orbonalis. Next base: position 125,977 of record PQWD01004108.1, read on the forward strand.
GTTTTCTTCAAACCAACGCGAACGCAGTGTTACTTAATTCATTACGTGTATTAAAGTTTGTAGAAACTTGATCAGGGCAATTATTATTTAAGAGTTACGACTGCACGTACAACATACATAGGTAGCGTTTAGTAGTAATAATAATTTATTATGCTATTATTAGTTTATGTCTGAAGTGGAACAGCCTTGAGGCGGTGTCGCCAATATTTACGCAAACGGCCGTGTTCAGATTGAACTGTCAATGACATAACGCAACATACTTCGATGTATATTCTAAAATATATATTTTTTTAAAATTGTATTATTCGAATAGCCATAAATGGCTAGAAACGCTGAAATAGTTTAATTATTTCAACGTAACCTGATTGATATATTTTTTTACTAGAATCCTTGCCGTGTGAATGACATAATCTTGACCAGTCTTTATAGAAAACTTGACCAATCTTTATAGAAAACTTGACCAGTAAGTTCTTCTTTACGAAGTGAAAGAAATAAAAGCATGAAATATTATACGAAAATAAATTGTAGACACTGATATTTTGCCAACCCAATTAATATAATATTATTATATAAATATAAAACAGAGAGAGAGAGAGTATTTATGATGTTATTTTATATTATTCACCCCCCTACTTTACCTAATGTAAATATTTAGTTATTTTAATTCTGCTTGTTATCCCATTCCCCCTTTAACCAATTCTTTTGCCCCATGCGCGGAGAACTAACATAATATTATAATAATTAAATTACAAAATAATCTTAAACTAAAAAGAGTACGGACCATGAGTCTGTAGATGTAATTTTATTAATAAAAAAAATCCAATTAATAAGTAGGTATATTCCAATAATCAAAAAGAAGACATCATTAATATTTTACCCAAAGACATCATTAAAAATTCATAAATAAATGACTTACTTGGCTCTAGGCATTATTATTAAAATTAAGTTAACAAGGTTTTTTCCTATTTTTTTTTCATAAAAATCGTAATAGTTTTCTTTTACTTGGTGTTGATTTATTTACAATCTTTAAGTTATTTAACTTGCAAAACGAATATTCTTGTCAAATTAATTATTTATTTTTATAAATTTCATACTCAAGTTAAGCCGCGCTGCAGTAAAATATGTGGAATATTGCCGAAGGTTCAGATAATATAGGGAAATTAATGACAGTCATTATCACCAATTTACTAAATTGCTGGGGCTTCTCCCGGCGTCATCCACATTCCAAACAATGCAAATTGCGTCATTTACTTTATTAAATGTACTGTCGAAGCAAATACATGTTTCACTATACAAGTTATCATCACTTGGTTTTGCCGCTTTACGTTAATAATATTCGCGTAAAAACTAACAGCCCACTTAAAATAAGTCATGAACTTTCTACATGTTGGCCTTTAGCTCATTGTTATATCTTGTTGAACTCTACGCGGAATACAGCCAATTATAAAACTGATATAATTATTGTGAAATTGGTGGTGTTTAATATTGAATAATGAGATCAGAATTTGTAAACTTCTTTAGCCCCATTATTGCTAGAACAAGCTCGAATACTGCTATTTCTATTTCTATACTGTAATTATTTAATTTGCCAAAATTCGTAAGGTACTCATTATGGTAATCATTGCCGGTCGCTTGTGTCACTCATTGAGGAATTTTGTTTTGAGCTGCATATTGAGGTGATGACCCCATCAATGGTCAATATCAGTCCCCGCAATTAACGGTCATTGTCATTGTTCCCTGTAAATTTGACCAATCCCTATATTAGCCTTACTTTACGGCTCTGTAGGATTACTCTTTTGCGTTACATTTCGAAGTCCTCCTGAAATTCGAGACTTTAATTCACTTGACGGACAGTTGAAGTCTATGAGAATTACACTGCGAGAATAAGTAGTAGTACCAGGAAACACTTTAAGATAAGGTCGGTGGTGCCCTTGCACTTTGCTTGGCTCGTCTTGGCCTGATGTTATGTTTCGTCGAATGAATTGGCTTATGGTGGCTCAAAATTACCCCCTTCTCCATATTTCCTTTTCTCTCTTCTTTTTAAATCCTTCATTCATTCGTTATAGTTCATAGATAGCGATATCATTTGACATCAGGTGCGTTGTCTACCCATGAAATAAGTAATAAAAAAGAAACTTCGTTTAAGTTTTTACGTTATTAAAAATAAGTCACAACAACTATGCGGAATACTCAAGTTATTGTTCATTACTCCACACGCGTCTCTCTCGTATCCTAGTAGAAATTGACACATGTAAACTACTCGTTATTATGACCGTTTTTGCGTCCACCCGGAAATGCTCTGGAGTTTTTTCTTATCTGTGTTCTTAAATCGAAAGTCCGCGAGCAATTAAACAGGTTTATAATAAGTGAGAACAATTTATAATATAACTCTTATATGCATCACACGATTTTCCGGGTAGCCTTGTCATGACGTTGACGCCTACTCTATTGTGGCATTTCGTAGAAATTATCTCGATCACTCTCGAAGGGAAAAGTATCAATTAATTGTTCACTGCAATAACAAAATGAAAGATGAAACTTATGTACAGTTTATGCATTTATAAATTTAATAAAAAGGTGGTTTGTGAAAAGTTGCTGGTGTAGGATGAACGAAGAAAGCGGAGGGCTCACGTGGTCTATCTGGGACAAAATCTTGGAGATCTTTGTCCATCGGTGGATTACGATATTCAAGCTATAAAGTTATGATTCATGGTATTTTTTTTAAGACACCATATTTTTAATAATTATGAAGTACTTTAATATTACGTTTCTCTTTTTCGACTTCAATCTACATACCATACCTATTTCAATTAATGATCAGAATAATTAATTTTTATTTCCGTTAAAACAAAATATAAAAATACATTCGTAAATGTAGCAACTCTGCACCAAGTAATAAAACTTGAAGCAATTTACACATTTAAGATGATGTTTTAATTATAATTCCAAAACTGGTGAGATTATAAAATCATTTATTTAAAAAGCCTGTGGACCGTAACAGAACAATAAAGAAAATCTTATTACAAAAGTTATTATAGTAAAATTGTTACTGTTTTTATTTTAATGTTGTCCAATTATGGTAGTTGTTTAGATATTGGATGACAAGACGCAGGGATTTATAGCCAAATATTTTGTAAAGCATTGTAGTGCACAGCGTAACAAACAATTGAGAACTGCATACATTTTCTGGCGCTATGTCCTCAATTAATAGCATCGTTTAAAGCAACCTTGCCTAAACCAGATCTCTGCTCACACATGATTCTTCTCCCTCGTCCATGAGACAGCCTTGGCGACATGACTAGCCTACATATTGCGCGTGATGTCAATAACCTTGGCTTAGAAGCAAATGACTTCTTTACAAACGATTATAACCAAAGCTATCTTGATATCTACACTTTAGAAAGAGACAGTGAATGACAAGTCGAAAAACTTTTTATTCTGACTATCACTGTGGGTCTCTGACGATGACGAATAAATCCAAAGACATCACAGGATGAGGCTGGAACCTCGGCTTATATGGACGCGGTTTAGTAACCTATACTATTTGAGAGAAGTGAATTTGCACGCGTTGGTTACGCGAACAGGGATTGAATGGTTTACACATTGTGATGCCGATTTTTGGTGTGAAATAGGATAGATATAAGTCCAGCAGTTAACTTTTTTGGAGTCAGGTGTAAGAGTGAGGGAGACGCCAGAAGCGTATAAGATCAAAAACAAATATATGGCACGAGAAGCTTCATGCATAATATTCATGATTTCGTAATTGAAGAGTTCGAGACATAAACCTGCCACACAGGTTCAATTAACGTATCTTTTAACGGCTTCAATTCCGAATTAAAATCGCATTCGTTTGAAGTTCGAATACCTCAAGAATACGACGTGAGAGCTGTTACACATTCAACAAAAAGTTGAACTCAACCATCTACCATATGACGCAATGTTGTTTGTCTGATTGACATAACCGGGTCAGCTCCACTAATCGATGTGGGTGCGGACGAGGTGATAATTAAGGGAAAAGAACTGGTGAAGATAATTTGTTAAGCGCTTATAAAAATCTTATCCATTATTATGGTAAAGAATTTGCGCAACAGGTAAGCTAGATGTTTTCATTTTTTTTTCTAAAAATGATCCAATGATTCCTAATCTACACCTTCTAGGCTTTAATCCAACTTAATTCAAGAATAACATACATGGCTTTGTAGAACAGCGTGAGGGGTAACTTTGAAACAACCCTCAACGACAAGTCGTAATCTTGTATAGCAGTGAAAGGTGGAACTGAAATGATGATGGTATGATTTTACTGATTAACGATGTTCGTATTTTTCTGTAAGGTATAAGTAAAATAATATTATTAAAATTGATGATTTAATACTAAAAATTAACGCAAATGGTTAATTTGTTTATCTACTTCAATACAAACATACCTATATTTAACGCTAAATTATTTTATTGCTCATCGCTTAAACCATTATTAGAATCGCGTAACAGACTCCTTTTTTGGAACTAATTATTTCAACCACTTGTAACTTGTAGTTCGCGTACATAAATACTGTTGTGCGACAATTATTTGACATCGATCAATCCATATAGCTTGTTAATACCGATATGACTAATTGTGTTACAATTAAATTGGAGATCGGACCATAGTAGGCGTACTAACTATGCCTTCATTATTATTATATTATCAACTCTTCAGTGCCTAAACAGAGTACGTCCGGTATTAATAATATTGTTATACTAATACAAAGTAACATTCGCAATATGCATCAAAATGCAAGAAAATGGGTGACTTTGTTTCCTGCTATCATCATCATCAGCTCATCAAACGTCCCCACCGAGGGGCACCAGCCTACCCGTAAAGGGTGATTAGGCCTTAGTTGTCCACACGGGCTCACTTTGATTTTCTTCGCAGGCGTGCGCAGGATTCCTTACGATGTTTTTCCTTCACCGCAAGAGCGTCGGATAACGTACATATAATTTCGAAAATTCGAAAACACTGTGTGTGGCGGGATATGAATCTCAGCCCTCCCGATAGGAGGGCAACAGTCCACACCAAACAATACCTGCTATGAAGATGATTATTAGCATTTATAGGTATTTTTAGCCTTATCATACTAGATATTCGTTTACTCGAGTTGAAACATTTAGTAAAGGCCTTAACTAATCATTAAATTTCCTTAACACCTTAAAAGGATTAAGAAAATTACAGCAACCAGCGATTTAAATGTATATCGCCCTATACCTATTATCATTATTTTAGCAAACTCATGTAGTTAAATTATTAATGACCGTAGTAAAATCTAATTTGTATAAATCACAACTTACTTAACATACTATAATTACACTGGTGATGTCGTCGTACATGCGAAATTGACAAGTGTATGAATAAATACATAAAAGTTACACAGTTTTTTATACCAAACTCATTTAATATTATGTCATCCAGGTAATATGTTTATTGCTGTCTTATGGAAATAAGATACAGTAATATCACTATATAATATAAAACAAAGTCGCTTTTCTTGGTCCTATGTCCTTATGTCCCTATATGCGCTCACATCTTTAAAACTTCGCAACGGATTTTTATGCGTTTTTTTTAATAGATAGAGTGATTCAAGAGGAAAGTTCACATGTACAATAACATCCATTAAACAGTAGAGAAATACTGTTATATTTGAGGTTACTAATGCGATGTCGAAAATAATTTAATATTTGCCGCTTGCTTTAGTAAAGCTATGTCCAGGCTTTCACAGTATTATTCAGCAGAAAAGACAGAAAACGTTTTCGGACCGATTTGACTTGGCGCACTCTTGAAAATGGCGTACTAAAATTTATAGGGCCATTCATGCATTTGTCCTTTATATGCGTTTTTGGCCTTTAGTCTTGCATTTGTTCGTGGACGCGTCACTTTAACTATACCATTAAAAACCGTTCCAAGCAACAGTCATCCGTCAATTCTAAAATTGACGGATGACTGTTCTTAATTACATTCTTAAATTCGCCTAAATTCCAAGATACTCCCCTATCACCTGCAGCCAGTATTGGAATTCTCGGTGTTGACATTTTGAGCAGTGTCCAGTTCCGCGGTCATTTGAATGATAAAGCCAAACTGGCCTCTAAGAAGCTTGGTATAATCAACAGGTCAAAGCGATATTTCATGTCGGGCCATCGTTTGCAACTTTATAAGGCGCAGATACGTCCCCACATGGAATATTGCTCCCACCTTCGGGCAGGTGCGCCTTAATACCAGCTTCTTCCATTTGACCGCATTCAAAGACGCGCTGCTCGGATCGTCAACGATCCGGTTATTTCCGATCGGCTCGATGCTTTGGGTTTGCGTAGAGATGTGGCCTCGCTCTGCATCCTCTACCGCGTATATCATGGGGAGTGTTCTGAGGAGTTATTCGAACTCGTTCCGGCTGCTACATTTCACCACCGTACTTCGAGGCAAAACTCAAAATTTCATCCTCACCACCTAGATGAATGGAAGTCCTCGACAGTGCGTTTTTGTCGTAATTTCTTGCCACGAACGACAAAATTGTAGAATCAGTTGCTGCCGGAGATATTTCCTGAGCGATACGACCTGGCGTCCTTCAAAAAAAGAGCGTATTCCCTGCTGAAAGGCCGGCAACGCATTTCAGTGCCCTCTGGTATTGCAAATGTACATGGGCGGCGGTGACATTTACCATCAGATGAGCCGTTTGCTCGTTTGCCTGCTATAGCATAAAAAAAGAAAAATAAAAAAAAAATCTTCTTGGCCTTGCTTGATTCCGTTCATTTTGCAGACTCATAATATACACTATTAACAAACTAAATTGTTTAACAGATCACATCTATATTGGCAGTAACAACATGCTCATAAATTATCTAAAAACCGATGTGTAGGCGGACTTTTAGGTGGCACTTAAAATTAGAGACAATAGTTTGTTCGTCCAAATTTTACAGAAAAGTAACAAATGCTATTTTGAATTAACATAAATGCAATATTCTTATGTAACTGATTTTCATAACGGCGATTGATATTTGGTTTCTATAATTTTAAGCACTGTTCTTAGTTCGCTAACAAAAATAAATATATAAAAAGTACGATTTGATCAAATCAGTTTTGATCGCAAGTATGTAGGTTTAAATTAATTTAAATTAGACAAACTAATCGGCATCTGTGAAAGATATGTGGAGGCCCACGGCCTTAGGTACAACTGTACTAAGAGCGAATTATTAGTTTTTAAAACGAAGAATAGGGCTATAAAGTCCACCCGTCAAGCTCAACGCACTCCTCTTAGACAAGTGCAAAGTTTAAATATTGGGGCACTGGGTCACCGAGTCTTTAAAGGATGACTTAGATATAGAGAGGGAGCGTAGGGCTCTGTGCGTTAGGGCTAATATGCTTTCCCGCAGGTTTGCACGATGCACGCAAGGTGTTAAAATTACGCTTTTTAAAGCCTATTGCCATTCCCTTTACACCTGCAGCCTGTGGACAAACTATACCCAAGTGGCGTACAGGGCTCTGCGCACTCAGTACAATAACGCATTCAGGGGGCTGATGGGGCTGCCTCGGCACTGCAGTGCATCGGGGATGTTAGCAGCTGCTGAAGTCGATAGCTCTCGGCTATCATTAGAAAACGCATTGCGTCTTGGTGTACGGGTGCGAGGCAGCACAACAGCCTCCTGCAGACGATGCGCGAGGCTGGACGCAGACAGTGCCATTATGCAGCACTGGACTCGCTTCCAGCTTTTCAAGGACACTGCGATTAATTATTATTCGCATCGTTTACTAACATAGTTTTTTAAGATAATTGTCACTAACACGATATGGAATTTATTCCGAAATAAATATGTTTTATTTTATTTTATTTTATTTATTTTTAAATTGAAAAAGTTAATATTCTTAAATAAAGAAAGCACATCAATTTGATACTCGTATCTATGTTAAAATTATGTTTAAAAAAATACTTGCAAAATTATCAAAATATGCTAAACTTTTATTATTTAGACTAAAATATAGTCACAGCCCACTGTTACTCAAAAAATAATTATTTGAAATTAAATTAGAGAACGGTTATCCGATGTTGTTTCGTTCACCTTATGCTTGAATTAAATATGACGAGTATACCATTGTAAACGGAGTTGCAGAAAAAAATCTAATATATGAGTTAACCGACAAGACTAAGGGCCCGTATTGTTAACCGTAAATAAATAAAATTAAGGGAACTTTAAAACGCACTCGATGCCGGTCAATCGCCTACGAAACGGGCGACATTTACAAACAGAAAGTTACGTAGGTATGGACGATAAAAAAACACCGTCTGTTATACATTCACGGTCATTGCTACATTCCGTCGAATCGTATTGACAAGGTCGCTATTTGTGCTTGTACGAAAACGGATTGGCAAAATCTAGGAGGACTGTCCAAAGTGGAACGAGCCAACCTCAAGTTGCTTACTTTGCTTTTTATTGAGTTGAGAACGACACTTTTCGAAGCCAGCCAGAAAGAAGAATGTATTTAATTTAGGACACGCTTTATTCATTCCAATTTCGTTTTTTTTTTTCAATAAGTATCTGTTTACCAAATCTTCAAAGTAAAAGAACGAAAAACTATACACCGCTCATAGTAACTTCTTTCGTAAACAGTAGGAGGCAACTCGTAGCTCAAAAATGTAGTCAAAATATACCAATGGACTAGAGTAGTAGTTAGTAAGTCAAAATAGTGTCCGGGTGATTCATATCGCTGAATAACAAATGGAATCTACCCTTCTGGTACTGGACTAACGTGCCTTGTTTTAAGTCCCACATCCCTCAGCTAGCATAAGCTATTAACGTCATCTCAAAACGTCCCCACTGCGGGGCACGAGTCTACCCGTATACGATGATTAGGCCTTAGTCGTCCACGCGGGCCCGATTCGGTTTAGGCGACTCCAAGCGCAACCCAGATCGGAAGGCAACGACAACGAATCACACCAATGAGCCACCGACGCTCAGCATAAACTATGGGTAGACCTAATTAATATAAGAACTATACTGTTTTTACACAAAAACATAATTATGAATTGACTGTTGACAGAAACTAAATACTAATAATTTATTTATTATTATTACTATATTCCGATCCTTGTGAGATTATGGCTGTGAAGTAAGCTACTGCACAAGGCGTTCTGTTATTTTTGTATAAGTATATGTCTGTTTGCTGTTTGGTCTGGGCGCTGTCTTTCTAAAATGTCTATTGTTACAAAATAAAAAAACAAAAGTATATTTATCCGCTGTCTAAATTGAAGCATCCGCAGTACAAGTTGCTTTTTTAAATTGGAGCCAGATTTTACCGTATAAATGTTTGTATATATTTTTTTAATTAATACGAAACTATATTACAACAAAAGCTTTTCTGTGGCTTTAAGGAAGCAGAATTCATAGTATATTGAAAATGTATACATAAATCAATTAAACCTAACTATATGTTGCCTTGGGGATCTAAGATTGTCATAGATCAAGCACGATTGTAGCTAGTCTACTCTAGTTTTCCTACGTACAGGGTGTTAAAAGAATATGGTCTTAAGATAACACATTTAATTATTTTTTATTAAACGAAAGTACCACTATCTGTTAAAAAAAATAGACAGTATGAAACATTGTAGAAACGTGTTAATCCTACCTAGTGACAGTGCAACTTAAAGAAGAGGTTGAATGGCATTTTCATTTCATCTTATCTCTCAAAATGGGACTGCATAGCACTGTCTTATTACGTAGCGAAGCGATTAAAATTATTAGATAAAAAAGACCTATCATCGGTAATCGGTCACCGAACACTGTTGACAGAAACTAAATACTTTCATCAGTTATTGGTCATATCTTACCATCAGGCAAGCGAACAATTAAGTGGTCTCGTTTACTTCATTGCTTAAGAATCTATCTTTATGGTATAAAGATTTCGACGACCCATTTGTTGTAAAGGTTGTGATGTTGAGATGTCCGCTACTAAACCAGGGGTTCCGGGTTCGATCCCCGGGTAGTACCAACATTTGTGTGCATGAACATGTCTGTTTGTATGGGTCTGGGTGTTTATATGTATAATATGTATGTATTTATAAAAAAAATATTTAAGTATGTTTATCCGTTGTTTAGTACCCATAATACAGGCTTCACGTTTAACTTGGGACTAGGTGGCGCTGTGTGAAGTGGATATTTATTTCTCATTTATTTATTGTTGATGATGATTCTACAGTTTTTTGTAAAATTCAAATTCAATAATTTGTCAAAAAATACCTATGCTGCTTTGTGTCTTCATAAGCATATAATAAGTTATTTGTTTATGTTGTTTAGTTGAAAGCTATGTCAACACAACTAAAGGTTGTCGCATAATTTATTTAAATTATATACAGTGTGTTGACAGCTAACACTGACATTTAAAACCAGCGGATTGCGATCAGAGCAGACCTATTCGATTAAGCCACCGTTAGATAAATAGTAATTGAGCTTAGTTCCATCAGTACATCATGAAGAATACGACTCTATAGATCCGACTCCATAGATTAGTGGCGTGTCCTTTATAGTGATTTTTATGAGTCATGGTCTACAAAGGACCTATTGCACAGTTCAGACCATCTCTTATATACTGAAGAGATCAGACCATGATAGACCACGCAGGCCTGATTTGTATCTAAGGTAGTACACAATTTCTATTTTTTGTTTCTTAAACCAAGATAGCATATGCTCTAGGGAGTATGTTATTAGTCTTGTCAAGCAAACCTACCCGAATAAAAATAATTATAAAGTTTTTTGTCATCGCATAGTCATGCGAGCAATTTTTTCCAAATTAATCTGGGTGGACACATGACTAAATGCGATGTTATTGTCGTTTAAAAGGTTTACCATATAAAAACAACACCCTGTGTTCTTGTTATACATTGTGTATTGGTCAACAATAGACGCTATTATTAGATATGATATCTACTTTGTAAGATTAATAGCGCCGTTCAGACAGGAAATACTCCAGTTCCATAATATTTAAAACGCGGTTTTAGCGTAGCGTTTAGTCGAAATATTGATTGTTGTTTTTATTGTTATAAGACAGGAGACGATGACTTTATGACTTAAAGAAGTAATGTTCAAAATTTGTCAGATTATTTTCTTGTTTAATACTTGCTTTGAATTACATTATATGAGGGAGTATAGCCCTAACATATAGCTAATGAAATCAAACCCAACTTCACTTGCTCGCAGTGCATCTTACCGAATAGGAAATTAAGCACTCACGACTTGCTATTCGATCACCCATTTGTAATGCTTGAATTGCGCGATCATCAGTTAAATCCGCTATTCGCTACCCATCGACCACTTTTACTCCTTAATTATGAAAACTATTAAATAGCAATTGCATACATAGGAAACAACATAACATGGGCATAATTTCGTGATTAAAATCTTTCTCTAAGACGTGAATTAATTTTTTATACATAATATACGATTCCTCGTTTATTCGGATCTTAGTCTATACATTTATAAACAGTTCATTTTGTAACTATGTGTGAGTTAAACACACAATTTTAAATATACAAAATCTGTGGTTCAACTGAATTTTGTTGACTTTCTCCTCAATTACTGCATAAATATTTTTGAATTTAAGTATTACCTCATATGTATAATATTTTTTTATTAAACTATTAAAATTAAACATGATGTCTTAATTCTCAATCTACACCTTTATCTTTTTACAAGCGTTCCATTTTGTAACGATTGTGTTCAACTAGATCCATTTAGTTGCCACAACTAAGCGTTATGCAATTGTAACCTCTCTTTCACCTTAATTACTGTATCAATTCCCATGCAACATGCAGCGTTGTGTTCCCACGAGCTCGGGCGCATCGTCGTGATACAGATGCTCTTCGGCGATAGTGAGCTCGGTACGTGCGAGGCCGAAATTTGGGTGCGTTCCGCTGATGGCTCCTATGGTTTAGAGCATGACTTTTGCAAATTTTTAAGGTATTATAATCATATTGAGGATTTAAGGTATCATATTGAGTTTCAGTAAGTCATTGTATTTGTTTTGGTCCCTTTTTTCCTTAAGGGTAATACATAACGTGAATTACCTTAATATAGTTGTGTGAGATAGAAGGTGAACTGAATAGTTAATAATAATATTTAATAGTAAAATGTTATGTATAAAACGTTATGAGGCAAATGTTATGGTGCATATAATGGTAAAATATGTGGGGGGTTCCAATATTTTTTCTTAATAATGCTAGCATAAGAGTGTCGGTGGCTCAATGTTGTAGACTGTTGCATTCCTGCCCGGAGGTTGCAGGTTTAAATCCCGCCACGTACCTATGTGAATCCAAATTTTCGAAATTACATTAACGTTTAACCGACGCTCTTGCGGTGAAGGAAACCATCGTGAGGAATCCTGCGCACGCCTGCGAAGAGATTCAAAGATTGTGCGTGAAGTCGGTCAATCCGCACTGGGACCGTGTCGACGACTACCTATACACCCTTTACGGGTAGGCTTTTAGGTAAAATGTTGATGCCCTTTGGTGGAGACGTTTAATGAGCTGATGATGATGAATGCCAGCATGTAATCAGCCCACTTGATAGTAAGTAGCTATTGTTGCCTTTTATGCACCAGCATCACGAAAAGGAGACCACAGTGCAGTTGCTCACTTGTAACGCAAACATTTTTTGTCACAATTTCTCGAAATTGCACTGTCTCATGTTTCAGCGCAAATTACAACTCTAACAACTCTACAGAAGCATTAAGATGGAAAAAAATATAACAGGTTCATTTATTGGAACGTGCCGAGGTACTTGCCAAAAAATGTCCTAGGAATTCAAGAGCATTATGGGTTAGACTAATTCTTGAATGTCAAGTGATCTAGTGCAGATATTTATTTTCAGCATCAAGACCAAGCAAATCGTGCTTGTTGAAAGCTAGATCTGAATAACGATGAACTTTGGTGTGGAGTCGTCTCAATCGAATACAATTGTGACTTGAAATATTTAATACTTGAAATTATATCATGTCTGAGAATTCCTGAGGAGTCATCTCTTAAGGATATAATAGCGAGGTCAAATGTCTGTACGCCATTTTATTGATTTAAACATATATCGTTATTGTGTTAGACACGTAGACCATCTTTATTTTTCTACAGGTGACTATACAATTTTATAGTTAAATAAATAGGTTAGGCATTTTAAATTTGGAAAGAAGTATTGGACCACCAATCATAAAAAATCTTTAATGTAATGTATCCACATTATTTTTTACATGAACATTTCCAATCTATATTGGTTTCATACCTCTAGAAAAAATAAAATGTAATATGGTACAATTTATGCGTGTCTATTTTCTAAATTGGTACCATTACATCCATAATTATGAATAAATCGTAGGCAAATATATTAATTGTATCGATCATTAATTAAATAAGGATCGTTATGCTAGATGTTTTCCTTTACCAAGAATCACCACGACGGTTGTTTAAAAATGGCATACTTATCAAACACTAAGTGACCCGATTAACGTTTAACAATTAGCCAGTAATTATTAAATACAGGTGTCCTTTTGCACAGTTGGTATTAGGGTTGCCCATTAGAGCTGTTTTAATTTTACGAGTTATTTCAATGACCAATTAAATAACTACGGGTAAAAGTAACCAAGGTCATTTAACTACTCACTATATTAGTAACATTCTATAATTAAAATATTAACTGGAGTCGTTCCAACAAAATCCGCCCTCATACCTTTTAAGGGGTCCCAGTATTTACCTTTTGGGGCTCAGGATATCCTCACCAAAAGATGGCAATTTCGGTCCAGAGCATGCAGCAAAGAAAAATATATGCACTATTTTTTTATTATGTATTAGGAAGCGAGGAAAAAAATAACCATAGTCATAGTTACGTCGTTCATCATGGACACTGGTAGGAGGCGCAATGTTTCCGACTTAAAAAATGGAATATAAAATATTGGACGGGAAAAAAGGGACTTTGGGTTCTCCAGTAAACACAACGCAAAGCGTTTCATACCGATTGTTTTTATATCACTCGAAAGAAGCCCGCCAATTCGTGCTTAAGCATAGCTCTCCAACAGTTTTAACTTAAAATACCAGTCTACAATATGAAATAAAGTTTATGTCGGCATACAACCCTATACTAGGCCCAAACTTGGAGAACATTAAATTAGTGCGGTTTCACGACTATAGCCTTTCAAGATCACGAAACGGGGGAAAACCGCTCGTAAACGACAATCGCATTCAGAATACGGACGCGACACAATACAATGAATACGTACATAGTCATCTCGACAAGAATAGGTGCCCACTGTGAGAATGGGTTATACCTATTTGATGGATAAAAATAGATATCACATTTTGAAGTCGGGGGATTTTGATGAATGACTTTGTATCATTGACTAGCTTTTGCCCGCGGCTTCGCTCGCATTAAATTCGGGATAACACGGTACTTGCATTTATCACTATACATACGATTTCCCCTCCCTCCAACTTTGAAGGTTTCGGGGTCAATTTCAGAAATTTTTTTAGCAAAAAATATGTTATAGTGAGCTAACCTTAAAAGATAGACATATGCTGTTGCGGACTTTTTTGTAGACCATTAAAAGCAGAACAATACTCTCATACATGACTTTTGTGTAACTTTAACCGTTTACGCAGCGTACGCAGCGGAAGCTCCAAGTATGAAAAAATACCCCCGATTTTGAAACATTCTTCATTGCTGCTCCGCTTCTATTACTCGTAGCGTGATGATATATAGCCTATAGCCTTCCTGGATAAATAAGCTATCTAACACTGAAAGAATTTTTCAAATCGAACCAGTAGTTCCTGAGATTAGCGCGTTCAAACAAACAAACAAACAAACAATCTCTTCTGCTTTATATATTAGTATAGATTAGGTAATAGGCATCCGTTGATATGTGAAATGTGCATGTTTGCGTATAAAAGGAATAGGATAATGTTCCTTACTATGCAAGCCCTATATTTTATCTGTATCGCAAAATAGCAGACCTAATTAAAGTTTACTCATGTATCCTTTAAATAAATCTAGATTGTATTTTATTGAAACTAAATGAATTTATTATAGCAAATATAACAAGACTTCAAAAGATCGTACCCAGTAGGTATTTATCTTTTCTAATCAATAACCAAACTTGTAGAAAATGAATAATAATTATAGGATTTCAGTCTTGTTTCCAAAAGTTCTATCTCTTTTTTTAAATAATATAAGTGATTGTTATTATTAGCTATACAATATTTGTTTTTGTAGTGTACCAAAGTTAACTTAACTTCTAAATGTAATCAAAAGTATTTATTTATTGAACCACTCTCGTTTGTTCCAGATACGTGTAAAGTGCGCCGTAAACCAAGTGAGTCAGTGCCGTGTCCCGACAATGAGAAGACGACGCATCTAGACGATCCCACGCCGCTCACATTATTATGCAAGCGCGGCCGTAACGCGTACGCTATATTGACTTAGCAAGTTGACATTTACCGCCAATGCCAACGGAATAAGCAATGGCATTAGTGAATTTCACACTAGCGGCCACAGCCGCGCCACCGCTCGCCCCCACCTCCTCAGAACCCCTCCGAGTAGCACTCAACGATCTCCTTTACACGCCCGAACAGGCCGAGTATGCCCCGCAACCCGGCAACGAGCCCTACGCACCTCCAGTGAGCCAACAAAGGCGGTCGAAGTTAAGAAAACGCGCCGGCGCCACATACCTTCCTCCACCGAACCAGTTTACCCATTATCCACATGACGACAGCCTACGCAATCCTTACAATAACGGGCAGTTGCACACACAAGTGTACCAACACAACGCCCGATTAGATGTACAGATAGACAACCGACGTGTCAACCCACAGTATGATAATACTGGACAGTACATTCATGATCCGACTGGGGATTACGATTATGAGCAGAGAAGGTTGAATCCTAATGAGCCCCGGCCGTTTGGCAGTTTTGCTGACGCGCCGTACCCAACGGCAACTACGCCCCCATCTAGTCGAAAGTTCGATGCGAATTTGAACCCAAATGTAAATCAAAATGTAAATAACTTCAATTATGCTAGTAGGGCTTCACCGGCGACGTCACCGCCACCTAGGCAGCCGAGTAATATTGGTAAAACAAACAGTGGGAACGCGGGGAGTAATGGTCAACCTCCTGACCGGCCTAGAGGTTTCACAAAAGTGGAAACGGGAAACTCGGGGGCGGGCAGTAAAACACAACTTCACGCTGTACTAGACTACGACGATGAAGATTATTACGACGATGTTCCTGGTCCAGGTAAGAGAAATCTTTTACTTTTCTACTAAGTAATATTATTGTTTACGATTTGTTTGAACTCTCATTACTTTAAGGTGACATAATTTTATGGATAACGTACATATATTTTCGAAAATTCGAAAATACATTGGTACGTGTAGGGATTTGAACCCCAGCCCTCCCGGTAGGAAGGCGACAGTCCACACCACTGAGCCACCGACGCTCTTACGGTGAAGGAAAACATCGTGAGGAAACCAGCGCACGCCTGCGAAGAGATTCGAAGGTTGTGTGTGAAGTCGTCCAATCCGCACTGGGCCCGCGTGGACGACTTAGGCCTAATCACCCAATACGGGTAGGCTCGTGCCCCTCGGTGGGGACGTTTATGAGCTGATGATTATGATGATGAATTTTATGGAATTTCTCATGTAAAAGATAACCATACAAAATATAGAAATGAAACATGTTTAGCTAAATCAGATAAAACAACAATAATAATTTAATTACAACAATACATAGATTCGTTATAAACTTGAAATCAGAAACTAAATATTCGCATCATCTCCACAAAGGTGCGAAGTCATACATATTTAATTATATTATGTAGAATTTGTTGAAGTCAGGATCGGTAGATTAAGGCCGTGTAGATTCAGAAGCTTGGATCTTTTTCACATGGCCTTATATGGTCGACTTGGCGACGTTTTAAATGATATGTTTTTGATGGGATATACAAGCATAAAATAATAAACGTTAAGCTTTTCTTACTGGATCATGAGTTTACCGAACAAAAATTTATCAGTATGGGGATATCTGCGAGGAAATCATTTAGGAACTAACTCGAAGTAATCAGAATTTCTATATTCAATCTTAATAAAAAGAAAGCATAATTCTCTAATACTAGTGTTCTTTAGCAAATTACTTTTTAGTTACTTCCTTAGGAAAGTTTCTTAGAAAAGATAATACATACATTTAGCTACAAAACTATATAATTATTTCACAAAAGGCGGCCAACAACTAAATCCTGTTCAGTATATGCACGATTGCAGTTTATTGAAATAAATTGGTCTATCGGCACGCGGTTAGCTGATACTTATCTTGGAGTTCACGCGGTTTACAAATGTTCTAGTTCTGTCGCTGCAAGGAGACTTACGTTTAAGGTGTGAGTGACAGCGAAATAAATTCTTTTAATCTTAAATTTTATTGACAAAGCAATGTTTATACCCTCGTGAAACATTGTTCAAACCATTTTCAAAATTCTTACATTTTATCAACTTCAACTTGTAACTCTATATCTTTCGGGTATCAATATGAATTGAATTGTATTTTCCTTTCCTAAAATTTTGGGTTTGAACAACTTAGCTATAACGTTATGTTCAAAAACACCTCAACTCAATAACCTTTGGCTTTGGTTGCTTACATAAACTGTTACTGTAAATTTCTCTCGGAAAGTTTCTAAAAGTGAATCTCTAATAAACGTCCCTTGCATACATAATCAAGACCAAATAAAATAACATGCGGACAGTATAACCACATTGTCTGTATTATAGGAAAAAATATTACAAGTTCATGATAACTTTGAATGGTGTGATTGTTGACTATAACAATGTATTATGTAACGCAAAGTAAACAAACAATAGAAATTGACATTGACTCTGAATTGACCTTCCGTGAAGAATACCATGATTCGGAAATTCAATTGTAAAGTTACGTTGCATGTTTATAATGTAACACTTTAACAACAAAGCATGCTGATAGCACATGTGTGGTGACTTTACATATACACATTTCGCACCCATGATCTGGAATGGAAAATAATATTCTTCTAACTTTATAGGTGCTACTTTGTAACTTACAGAATATCTCTACGTTATAACTATAATTAAAAAACTAGTATAACTATAATTATCCAATTATTTGAATGTTTGGCTAAGTCTTTGGCTAGGTGTAACGATATAA
This sequence comes from Leucinodes orbonalis, assembly GCA_019425675.1. Lineage (NCBI taxonomy): Eukaryota > Metazoa > Arthropoda > Insecta > Lepidoptera > Crambidae > Leucinodes > Leucinodes orbonalis. The sequence goes on from PQWD01004108.1 coordinate 144,193, forward strand.
AAAAAAATATGAATGAAAAGCAACCAATATCTGACACTACTCGATCCACTAGACAATCCAGTATTGAGTCTACCCTTTAGTTATGCATTAAAGACCTAAGAATTCATATGTCATTCTAAAATGACTTTTTATTTGTACAAATTATACGTCAAAAAACCCACAAACGTTTGTAGTTTTCGGGAATTGAACCCAAAAGCTTTGTTAGTAAACGACTTCTCAATCACAGCACCAAATAGGCATCCCTAATCGCTTAAGCCTATATCTTGTCGCGAGGCCTTCGATTACTTTTGTGCCGGTCTCCAATGCCAAACAAACAATAGACAGTGTACTGTAGACATTGACACATGAAAATGAATGTCCTAGTATAATGACATGGTGGAGCTTTTTATTTGATTAAAAAAGTTAGTAGTAGTACCTAAGCAGGCAGCGCACTTGAAAAGCTTTTTTAATGGAATTCCTCAGCAATAAAGCCGACCGCCCTGAATGGAAGTGGCAACTATCATTTATTATTTACCTAGAAGTGTTATTACTTCTTTGGAATCGCAAAAGATTGTAATTTGTCTGCATACCAAATATAAATAAGGGAAATAAGGGCATTAGTGCATAATATGCTTAATTGTAACGTTCTGATGCTAAGGCAGTATCCAGAAATGAATTTGCCCTTCAACCCGCGATATTCAAAGCACAACTGTTATGGCAATAGAAATAAGATAGATTCGAGGTAATCACGCATGACCATATTTATTATTTAATAGTATTCTTTAACCCTTTTAACGCCCGGAATCTAGACACAACAGAATATGTATTGCTTTTGTCGCCTATAGCTGTCATTAGAGTTCAAAGGTTTAAAGAATGTTCCTTGCTGGCTAAGCTCTTCACGAATCAATATCACAATCAAAGGTTTCAGATTCAATGAACCCGTTATACTTATCATTCGCTATTCGGCTAAATGAATCACGATCAGCTGAGCTGTATGCTGAATACCGCAAATAAAAAAACATCAAATGAATAAGCGGGCTAAAATTGTTTCGGCTCAAAATTTTATAAAAATTAAAACATAACTGTTCTTTTTGTCACGGTTTTTAAACAGAAATACAAGAATTGAAAAAATAACTTTTTAAGAGTTTAGTACACGTGCAAATGGCGTTATGAATAGTCTCCCATACCGGTACATGTTCATGAAGGCAATTTAAATCACCAGAATACGCCAAAACGTGATCGGTGGCATTAATAAAGATTATGATCTAAGTACAAAATTGTTTTAACGAGCATTAAATGGAATGACGATTTTAGGCAATGCCAGGTGATGACTTGGAGTTATGCGTTACCCATCCAAATTTTAATATCCTTTTTCCTTAATTTTAATGAAGGTTGTTTAAAATTTATTTACGAACTAGCGCACAGAGCTCTGTGCACATTACTGCCGGAGGAGGGCTGTTTTTCAAGCGTATACGTATGTAGACATCTATGTATGTTCCTTGCTGCAGCCTGAACGGATTGACGGATTTTAACATACGAGGTGTCGTTGGATTTGTCCACATAGCGCAAGAGTCACTTTAAAAGAATAAAATTTTAAAATGCCGAACTCTGAACGTCGTTTAGTAAGTTTAAAAATTTGTTCATTATGACATAAAATATTTTATTATATTAATTATTTGTACATCACAATTGAAAAAAATGACAACACATGATCCTTACTAAAATAATACGCTAAAAATAGCTTGCTTACTACTGCCAAGAAGATGCTATTAACTATTTACTTCAAAGAGTTGAGCTCATGTAATGTGAAAGATGTTTTAATATGCACCAAAGCATAATTTCACTCTTATTCTTTAAGAAAACACAAAACAAAATTCCACTATAAACATAAAACAGAATTTAAATAAATAACACATCAATCAGTTAGCTTCTAGTAATACTTTGTTATGGAAGCTAAACAATTAGTTTAGCTTCCATAACAAAGTATTAAGTGAGTTTATGTTCGTATTACAATAGGTATGGTATTATTAGTACTCACTAAAAATAATAATAATAATAATAGTTTATTTCATAAGTTTAGGAACACTTTTACATTTTTATACAATTTTCAGTCAACGTAACATACATAAACAGTTTAAGAAATCTTTACCTCCCGTGCTCGTCAATAAACGGTGTTACGGCAAGGTAATTGATCCCCATCCCATTCGAAATACAGGTCATTTTTGCGCGTACTTGACTCGGTTAAGCTAATACAAAAGGCGTTAGGCTAATACAAAAGAACCGGTCAGTCATAGAATTGAGCGATCGATAGTATATGCAAAACAAACAGACAATTTAACGATTGTATAAATCTAGGTACTACTTACAAAATAACAACTTTATGTTATTCTATTAGTTGTTTAAATCTACCAACAAAAACGAATATGTCACTCCACGGAAACAGTACTTACCTTCTGGGCAAGAACTAATTAGGCATTCTTATTCATGTAAGGATACAATTCCAAAACAATATTATGTATTTTTGCACACACATAAATAGCTGATAACTCTTACGTGATTTTTTTTTTCAATAAAACCCATAAATATTTAATGTCTTCCTCAGTGCTGAAGGTTTCTAAATTAAAATTATAACATCTTCCTGCACTCAATTGCTTTATTTCAAGCACCCAATAAACGACCTGATTTATTGAATAATTTAGCGAACGCAATTAAAAGTTTTGCTATCATATATCCAAATTGACATATAAAAAGCTATGCCAGGTATAGACCTGGTAGTTGTATGTACCTACGTGTAGTATAGACTACACGTAGGTACATACAACTACATCTAACCAAATATACCAAATGAAGTGCTTTTCAAACTAGCTCTTTATTGCATCCCTAACAAAGACATGTATTTAAAAAAAAATTTTTGATGCCTTGTCCATTCTGAAACTTACGTTCAATGTTACGATGTTTATTACTATATCATATAAAAACAAACATACTATTATAAAGATAACGATGATAAGAAATAAACTTTGAAATTCACTTTGTACTAATAAATATATTAGGGGGTGAGGAAAAATGTATATGTTTCTAAGAAACATCAACTTGCTGATCCGGCGGGCTATGTCGGTAACTTTCATTATCTTACGGATAAAATCACTTATGATGAGAGATCCCGAGCATAGCTCATTGCATTGCGCGTGAAGTTGAAATGGCAGTGGGCTTGCCACGTATGTCGCAGAACTGATGGCCGTTGGAGCAGACGAGTTCTGAAGTGGAGACCGCGTCTTGGCAAGCGTTGCGAAGAACGTCCTCTGGCCCGATGGACGGACAACTTGCGAAAGGTCGCTAGTGGAGGCTGGATTAGAAAACGAAGGACAGGGATACCTGACGCAAAATAAAGGATACCTATGTCCAGCAGTGGACTGCGATAGGTTGTAGCGCAAGAGGGAGAAGAAACATCCTTTAAATAAACAATACTCAAAGTAGAAAAACTCAACCAAGATTAACTATCATCTTCACGAGCCAAAGCACGGCCTTGGTTTCGCTTTCATTTGACAGCGACGCGACTGTTGTGTATAAATAAATCGATGTATCGATAAAGATTTGATATAAAACGTTCGAATGTTTTTTTTGTCATAAGCTTGCTTATTATATTAAATTGCAGCAGTTTATTTATAGCAGCGATAAGAAAGTTTGGTATTTACATTGAAACTTATGTTGCCATTTGAAAGTGTTTTTTTTTAATTTTTATCATAATCCAACCCAAGTTGCTTTTAGTAAAATTAAAAGCATATTACTGCTCTTTTTTAAAAAAAAATCTTGCTATAAGTAGAAAACAGTTGAACACGGCTTCATTTTCACTTTCGTTAGGTTATTGAGACCAGTACTGTTTGACTTGGCGTTAGTGTTAAAAACCATTATGGGCTGTGACGCAATTTTATACAGTGGTTTTAGCTTGCCACTGCGTAGCTTATGCCCAGTTTTGTTTCTTTTATTATTTTTGGGGTCATATTTGCTATACTAAAATTTTTAATTAAAAATAATATTTCGCGCACCTACATTTTGTATAATGTAACTTTTGAACGCCTAAAAATATCAAGGTATCAATGTAATTGTATATTAATGTCTACATAATTATGTTGGATTTACCGTAGGTAGAGACGTTCTGGATTTAAATAAGAGAATACACCTCCCTTCGTTATAAAAAATATTTGTATCTACCCTGACAGATACAGAATCGTAAAGGGTTTTAAACTAGCAATGTATTTTAATCACAGATAAAATATTATTAAAAAAATATTAGGGTTGACAGTCTGCATAATGATTTGATGCGTATTGCAGACATTCATTAATTTTATAATTAACACCACACCATTGCGTCGGTGGCGCAATAGTGTGGACTGTTGCCCTCCTACCGGGAGGACTGTGCTTCAAATCCCGTCACGTACCAATATGTTTTCGAATTTTCGAAATTATATGTACGTTATCCGACGCTCTTACGGTGAAGGAAAACATCGCGAGGTAACTTCACGCACGTCTGCGAAGAGATTCAAAGATTGTGCGTGAAGTCGTCTAATCCGCACTGGGCCCGCGTGGACGACTAAGGCCTAATCACCCTATACTGGTAGGCTCGTGCCCCTCGGTAGGGACGTTTAATGAGCTGATGATGATAATTAAATATCGTATAATGAAATTTTATATGCACATGCTAAATGACTGACAAAATAAATGTGATATTTCATGTAGTATTTACCAAAAACCCTTCTTATTAAATACGTATACAAATCAATGATAATATTATCACAATCACAGGTACCATCTCTCGATCTTAAGCCATCACCTGATAAAATTACGACACACGAGTGTGAAGCATTAAGAGTAACCTTGACCCGAATGAGTAGAAAGCATAATGAACTTGTAGATGCAGACCTTATTGGCATATAAACTAATTAGGTTTTCGCTCTATTCCAGTTATTAAAATACTTATAAGATTTGTCGAGTTTTTGACATATGTCATGGAAACCTAATATAACATTAAACAACAGTGATTTCGAGGACTCCTTGTCTGTATGTACTTAAATTTGTTTTATTTTCGAATAAAAGCTTTTTTAAAATACTTAAAGATAATTATAAGACTTGAAACATACAAAAGTGGTTTTTAGAAATGCACTCAGTATTAAATTCAGTCTTCTTGGTATTTCATTCCAAATAATTTTATTGATAAAATAGACTATTCCTAATATTTTCAAAATAATCACATCTACATCGAAAACAGAAAATTCAAAAGCTTAAAAATAAACGAGTGACATCATCATTATTTGTAATTTCGTAATTCATGGACGAAATCCAAAGTTGCGAATCACTTTCGATTTTGCGTTCATTGCACTTCCATTTGTAAAGGGGCACGAACATCGATAATTTGTATGCACAATATTGCCAAAATCCACCGAAAGAATTCACAAGGAATTACAATAAAAATACTGAAATGTCAATATTTTACTCGATGTATTCAACATTTAAATACCTTATATAATTACAGAGATTCACCCCAAAATTTAATTTATATACTGCATATTTTTTACAATTTTGAGTGGAACCTAATAAAAATGATCACTGGAATGAATATAGGTAAGTACTGTAGGTAATGAAGTAGAAGGTCTAAGTAGATTTTTAAAAGATCGATATCTCTAGTCTCCCTTTATCAAACCCTTCCATCAAAGGCTTCCTTGTGATGGTTCCTTCACCTTCTTTCCAAAAAAAAGAATCATCAAAGTCTGTTTATAAACGACGAAGATATCCGCGAACCAACATAAAAAAGCATAAGTCGAATTGAGTAACCTTTTTTTTTATGTGATGATGACTTGTATTAGGCAAAACATACACCAAAACATGTCACACTTTTCTCCTCGTTTTTCTTCCTTTAACCACTCCTCTGTAAAGGTTACCAACACACTTGTTGCCCATCGAAGTAACGGTGTTTATTACTTACCATGAAGGTGAATCGTTAAATCTATTACCTGCCTATCTATGCCCTTATACATTTTACCCGTTATAATCTTAACAGAGTTCGTAATTTAACGGTGTCATATATAAGATGTATGAACGAAGATACACAGTGAAGTCACACATTCTTATCTAACGTTAATTTCAACACAGAACCACGGATGTCTTATCTGTCCAGAACAGGTTTGGCGCGTGCACCGGTGACATTGTTTATGTAACAAGTGAGACTGCGTCTGTCGTAATGAGGAGTAAGCTTCGCAATCGGCATGAGAACTACACTTTTTCCCTGTCACAACGAAATTTATGGGCATACAAAAAGGACAGATCTAGTTCGCGTCACGGTTTCGATTTACAGAGGCGCGCAAATCCACAAATATCTAAAGTGGTAGGTAACCAACAAACTAACTTTTTGACACATTGCAGAATCCATGACGCACATTTATGCGTAATAGGGAATTTTATTGCTCTTTCATAGGTTGAACGAAATTGTAATTAAGTCAGGTTTCATGGTGGGAATAAATTGGCAATCGAACAAGCTATTCACGTTTTATTTTTTCAGGATTATTGCCGATAACTCATAGACTCACCAAGATAGAGTGGCAGTGGGCTGTCAAACATTTCATATGGGCGTAAGGGTAAACGAGACCCGAGGTGAAGACCGCATTTTGACGAGCGTTGCGTAGAACGTCCTCCAGCTGATGAGCTAACTAAGGAAGATGACTTCCGAAAGTTGTTGTAACCGATGTAGATAAACTAAATATCTTAGTTACTAGTTTAAACAAGATAATAAGTAAATAAGTAAGTATGCAACAGTCACCACTAACTGTCATGAAGAACGTTTGGTTTTATTTAAAATAAAAGGTTAGGTACCTGTGGAACTACCAAAACATTTACTAATACCTATTCCTTGCTAAAAAATAGCTCATGATTGTAAAGGCACTGAATGTTTATGTAATTTCTACCCAGCCCACCGCTTAATGAAATTTAAACTACTAGGCTCATATAACTGACGTGGAACAAATATAGTCTCATTTGTAATGTAATTATATTGGGCACTTGTATCTGTGGCACAGTGACCAGGGGCGCGAACAACGAACGCATAAATATGGCGGACCTTTCAAATACCGACCTTAGCGACTACAACTGGACCAGTTTCTTTGTGCGTGGTTTATTCCTGCAACTACGGTTGACAAAAACGTCACGATTATTAACAAATTTGTGAATTTTAAAACTCAAGTCTTAGACATATATCTAACAGATTTAAGAGAAAACTAAGTAACAACTTAGTTGATTATAATGAATAAAACTTTTATCCGCTAGGATTTCAGACTGGAATTGAGAGAGTGATAAGAAAGCCACTTGCTTGTTGGATCCTTCATCGTCATCAGCCTATAACATCCCATTGCGGTGAACAGGCTTTCCCTCACAGCATAGCCATGGAGGATACATAGGTATCCGCCTGCGGGGGTTTAAGGGAAAATTCAGCTTATGTGTATCATAAAATACTGGCTGTGCCCCGCGGTATTAGTTCACCTTATTACATCAACTTCCTAACAAAAATCCCGTCGAAATCGGTCCATATGCTCGGGGTATATATTCATATGCATGTAGTAAAAAACGGTTATTAAAGTTATGCGAAGAGACACTCCTATTTTATTTATATGTATGTGTGATGAAAGAAAGAAAGAAGGAAAAATCTTTATTCAAATAAATCTGTTACAGATACTTTGGAATCGTCAATTGTTATTATTATCATATTTTTTTGTGACTCTACCACCGGTTATGGTGACGGCCAATTATGATTTCGCTACCCCTACTCTTTCCACGGGACAACACAACTGCCATTTATGGGCGTTTCTACACGCGTTTGCTCATTCGAATTAGGTTATGTTGTACGGATATAATCTCGAACCTGTCGAGTGAAGAGATTTTGGAAAATCTCACCTTTATCGTGGAGGAGTCTCTAGCAGTGGACTCTCATTGGCTGTTAAATATTGTTTATGCACATAACTAATACCAAAATAAATAATAATATACCTAAATAAATAATAAACACGTATAGTATCAAGCCCCTTTTCCTACATTTCACAAATGGAACAATGTATAGAATACAAGAATACTTTTAACCATTACATTTTCTTTAATAGTCCATTTATTAATTTGCAGACCGTAGGTACAGTTATATAATTTAAACCTAAAATATTTCCATTTTGGTTGACTCCGCTTATTTGGAGTTATTTTCTTATAAACGGTGTCCATTCTTGAGGGTTAAGTACTATCTTACTTCAGATTTCCCAGGTAGGGATATATTGAAAGTATAATAAAAATATTAATACGGAGTCAGTTCATGCTACGGATGGCTTAGTAGTTGATAACCCACACTACTATTCCAAAGCCCTAATTCCGCTATTTTAAAGTTCACTAATAGGGTCCTATATTTTAAATGATAACACCATTTGATAAAATTAATCTCACTATATCATTATTACTATATAATTCGTACGTTGGCACAAGACATTCATTACAAAAATAATCATGAAAAAAAACGTAGATTTCATCCAGAAATTTATAATTCTGTTTTTGAACATATTTTCCGGCTGATTACTTCTGTCATGATAAAAATTTTACAGGACGGTCAGGACGCTCACCTGATGGTAAGTGATACGCCTTGCCATGATAGAGCGGCAATGAGGAGACAAACAACTAATAAACAGCCATTCTCCATCAAAGCTGCACTGCGCCTGTCACCCGAGACAACAGATGTTAGGTCTCTCATACCCAATAATTTTACTAAACAAAATAAATATAACGGCAATGATTCCATGTCATTTAATTATATTGTAAACTAGAATTAAGATTAACCCTATCTGTTATGAATATTGCATTTACTACGATTAAGGTACTTCAAATATAGTCCAGAAATCAATTTGCTACGTTAAATATTTATAACAAATATTACGGTTTTAAACTTGGATGAATAAAATAAATATTTAAATTCATTCTGTGAGCTGTTAAAATTCGCTTGGAGTCAATGAAAATATATAAGCTTTAATTCAATTAACCTCGAACTCAAGGCCTTTTGTATTCATATCGTTATGCCAAAAGCTTTCTGGTGAGGGAGCAGAGAATTCTAGGAATAACTACTTTCACGCTTGCAGTGCAATTGTAGGATAGTGGAGACTGGGTCTTATTGAATCGCCTTTCTGTCTTCAAAAAAGGCATTATAGCTGCTAAAGAAAACACTTACTTTCCCTTTTTTTAATGAATGAAAGTATACTGTATTTTCTATTTTTTTAACAATAAACGAATATTATTCGAAGAAATATCATTATCCATCTTAAGATTAGATTGAACGTTTATGTCAGTAAGTGAGTACTTAATCCCACCAAAAACATTCTGTAAAAAATCTAGCCAAGTCTCGATGGAGCTGCTTGATTATCTCTAAAAAGTAATGAAATCAAGACAAAGACGTGCCAAGTCTAAGGTGCCTTACTGCGATTACTTTATTATTATGGTTAATGTTGTGGGACTTGGTAATGGTTGAGACGTCGGCTACTACACCATGGGATCCGGGTTCGATCCCCGGGTAGTACAAACATTTGTGTGCATGAAAATGTCTGTTTGTATTGGTCGAGCGATTTTTGACATCGGATGAAGCGGCCCACCTTGTTGAATATATATTGTTTAAAGGCGGTATGTCAATCTCTTATAGTATGGCTGGGCTCTTTTGTTATCTTATCAGGGTCACCAGGTACTCCAGATCTTCGATATCCAAATTTTTATAGTTTTCCCTTTATGTAGCCATTAAACCCTAACCCTGTACTAAATTTCAGCTCTCTGAGTTAATGGGAAGTACTAGTTCTATTTTGATGATTTTGTTATCTAAGCAGGGTCACCAGGTACTCCAGATCTTCGATTATCCAAGTTTGTATAGTTTTCCCTTTATGTAGCCATTAAACCCTAACTCTGTACTAAATTTCAGCTCTCTAAGTTAATGAGAAGTACTAGTTCTATTTTGATGATCATGAGTGAGTGAGTGTCTATCTGTCGAAAATGCGAAACTTTGCTTTCGCTTAACGTCGGAAATAAATGACCTACAGACTTGAAATTTTGGATTTAAAGTAGGTTATTATATCTTACTAGATGCCGAAAATTTCAGCGTTCTGGTATTATCCAAAGGTTCTCAAATTGGGGTCTGAAAATGCGGCGAAATAGATCCTGTAAAGGATGGTACGGCAGTGTTTGCTTCGCGCTCGACTTGGCGGGGGCACTACCGTGCCCCCAGATAGTAGCGTAAAAAGTTAAAAGAAACCAAAGACTGCAGATATTTTTCGTCAACACTGCCATGCGCGCTCTCCAGACACAATAATACCTACATATTATTATTGAACATAAACACAGGCACGTTACTAAATTTACTGGAAGGAGAAAGGTAACTGTTCTGACTTCCAAAACGCATAGGAATTTCTAACCAGCAGTGTACTGACTTGTGTACGGCAAAAAATTTACGATATCATTTTCAGAAGCCTTTTTAAGATATATATAGAATAGAAATCTAGAAAATTCAGTACTTCAACCGTTAAAAGAAAAAAGTAAGTAGAAAAAATCACCAGCTTCATTGGTGCAAGTTTGCTGAATCAATCTGTTTAACTACCCTTTGGTCCAACACAGAAGATTCATATAATTTAAGTGGCATTAAAATTTAAATGGTGAATAACATACTGCTCTCGACATACAATGAACATGAATGTGTAAACGCGAGTACAGTACGCCACATAAGTCATTTCACAATAAATAATTAATCTTACTTATTTTTTATCTTATATTATTATTCAAGTGTAACAGTCAACCAGGAATAAATTTGTAGTAAGATAGGCAGTATAATTACAGAACAAATTTATTCAGCATCATGCTTCAGCATTAAGTGTAACAAACTTCTCGTAGCAACACAGTCTCATCTCACTTTGAGGCCCATATTCTAGAACAAGGCTCAAGTGTTGATATTTTCTTGAATAGAGTTATAAAGGGATAGCGCTCTATACGATAAATAGCGCTATCCTTTCTAGTCTTTTTATAGAATACGGGCCTGAGATTACTAGATCACTTTTGTGTTCCCGGCTTACCACAACTGGAAAAATGCGTGTTGTTGATTGTGTGTATTTATATATAGAGACTTAAATTAGAAATAAAAAATGATACTCAAATAGATTAAAAATAACCATTTCTCTGGCTACGACTTACAAAACTATCCACGTGGGCATCATAGAAGTAAACGCTATTGAACACTATTCTCTCACTAGCGGCCGCCCTTGACTTCAAACGCGTGGAAGTAGTTATTTGCTCAAAATGGCTATTAATACACATTCAGCACATCGCCACACCATCTAAATTTCAAATCTCTTACTTCAAAAACAATCATTTTAAAATTTTTCAACCACCATTTTGATCCCCTTAAGGAACGATTATAAAAAATAGTGCCCCCTACGTTATAAAATTATCTGTTGTGATAAATTCAAGTTTCTTATAGTTCACTTATAGTTCAGGCCGTGGGTTTTAAGTAAATCATTATTTTCCTTTTCCATTCATAACATTAATATTAGAAAAGGTAGTTCGTCTTTTATTCATGACTGTACCTAACATACTTTACATAAACGCTCAGCCTCATAAGTAAAGTGATTTTATTATATGCAAATATTAACGCCAAAAGGACAACAGCGTCAAGGAAGTTAATATAAAGTAAATATTCAACTGACCTATGGATTTAATATGTACGATTGCGATGGAGATTTAGTTTGTGTCGCATTTCATCGGGTTGATGTCTCATTATATAGAAATCTTACTTTTTCTGTCCTTGCCAAGTGCAAGGACAGAAAAAGTATTGGTCAAAGGTTGGTTTTTAACAAAGACTTCTATTTTTACCCGACTGCATAACTTTTGCCGACTGGTGATTAGAGCCTTAGTCGTCCACGCGGGCCCAATGCGGATAGGACGACTTCACACACAACCTTCGAATCTCTTCGCAGGCGTGCATGAAGGTTTCCTCACGATGTTTTCCTTCACCGTAAGAGCGTCGGATAACGTACATATATTTTTCTAAAATTAGAAAATACATTGGTACGTGTCGGGATTTGAACCTCAGCCCTCCCGGTAGGAAGGCGACAGTCCACACCACTGAGCCACCGACGCTCATCAAGATATATAGCATAGTCATAAACTACACATAGTATGTACTATGTAAAATAGAATAAACAATGGTTAACAAGACATTATGAGACAAACTTACATTAAAACATATATTAACATCATGAGCAAAAACAAATGTGTCCGACCCTCACACAAACATACTAATATTTATAAGTATCTATAATAATTTTAATTAATTTACACAAATACTAACATGTTCATGATAATAAAATGTACACAGCTAGCACCATATTGTTTTGGTGGGCAATTAACGTCCCAGTGCAGGGTATACGCCTTCCCAGATCTTGAGTATAAGGAGATAGAGCCGTAGCCCTCCATGCAAGCTCAATTTTACTAACGACTGCGAAGTTAGTAGTCGGACACGAGCCTACCCATGCAGTCGACCACGCGGGACCAGTGCGGATTGGCTGAATTCACGCACAACCTTTGAATCTCTTCGCAGGCGTGCAAAGGTTTCCTCATAATATTTTACTGTACCGTAAAAGCGTCGGTTAAGATACATATAATTTCTAAAATTCGAAAATACATTAGTATGTGGCAGGATTGGAACCTCCCCACCAACGCTATCCACCGACGCTATCCAGCTAGATAATTTAGATAATTGAAAGGTAATCATGTCCTTTCACGATTCAGCTAATGGCAGCCCTACGTGTTAATTAGCTTGTACATCTATTGCTTGTAGACTACTACAAGCAATAGTGATTTGTAGTTTCGCACCTTTGACCTGTTCAGACGCGCCTCGTGTGACGAAATGACGTTTGAAACTAACACGAAATGTGGCACGACTCACAATTTTGACCATATACGGTAGGACCTTGACTTTATATGACTGCGGCCGTATATTTCAGAAACATAACATGGTATAGGGTTTTATTGAATGAACGGAATAATAAGAGAATTGAATGTGATGTACAATTTAATTTTGATTAATAATTAATAATAAATTAATCACCTTAGGCATACACCGTTTTTAAGGTAAAATTCATTGAGAAGTAAGTAATGTCCTTAGCAACATAAGCTTCAACTGTTTTGAAAATCTGAATACCTATCATACATATTATAAACCTAAGCAGCCCGTCTAATCTATAAGAGATATTACGTATATAAACCACAATCGACATAGCTGGTCAGCATGATAAGTACTTACTGTTGACAAGAAAAGCAACCACGCGAAAGTTACGTCAGTTATATATATTTGGATAAATTTCATAAAATACTTTTCTTTCTTCAGATTCTGGACAGCCAGCAATAACTCCACTGCAAGGGCCGATTTTATTGCGCAACGGCACTGTACCCGTGGTGCCTCTTACATCCTACCCTACAGTCAACAATGGGTCTTTCTACCAAATACCTGTAAGTACATGCATTTGATTTTTGTATAGTAACAGATACCTTTGGAAATGTAATCTTTTAGGAGCCAACACACCGGCCCGTAGAACATCTTACCAAACAATCAAAAAGGCTCTAGCCAGACCTAAGCTGGATTAAAAAATGATCCATCCGCCTTTATAGGCGGACGGAAGGACTGTGCACTGATGACTAATGTTATCATCTTAATGCAGTGCACAGTCCTTCTCATACATCATGTTTATGGGGATTGGGTCGTATTACCCAGTGTAGGTTATAGACGATTACCAGTTGCCTACATGCCTTCCATAACACGGAGGGTTTAAGATAGTTATTTTTGTACAATGACAGAACTTTGCGAACGTCAACCGAACACGCTTAACGCTATCTTGTATGAACAGTGTACTAAAAAATAATATAATCAATTACAAAGTCATTATATCTCAACGCCATGTTATTAAATTTTGACAAAAAAAGTAAATAAGTTGGGATAACTAAATTGTGTGTGTCTGAATTCACGCCAACGTTAATAATATTTTTTGTCAGCGAGTATTGTCTATGGTTAAACAAACAGTTCAGGTTTGCACAAGCAAAGACAAATGACTATCGTTGCCGCTAGATGTGTTGCGCAATGTTAACTAAACAAATTTAAATCACGAAGGTATGTTACTAGGAATTCTATGTAGACTATTATTACTAAATTTTATATCGAGTTAGGAATGTCAGAGCCCTATCAGCTTACGTTTTTTGGGACCCAAGTCTCTCAACTGCAGCTGCATGTTAAAGTCAATTTATCTTTCAAGTAATTGGGTAGGCATTGTCCTGCAGTAAATCTCATGATAAACACGAAAGTAATGGGGTTTTCCTTTCCTACTTTAATTTATCATATTAGTAGTTTAATCCATTGGTCTAAAATCTTCCCTAAATCGTTAATGTTGCAAGAGCCTCAGTTTTTACTCCGCTTCGTGAAACAACCCACTACGAGCAAGTGAGGATACATTAAGTCCGAATTGGTTACCCACGTGGGCTGGCATCCCTGATCCCAGGCAAACAAATGTTTGTACTGCCCGAATCGAACCGGAACCCTCGGTGTAGTAGCCGACGTCTCGACCATTACACCACATGGGTCATCAAAATTATTATGATTTTAATATAAAATCATAACATTTAGTTATATTTTGTTGTTGGATATTACGCACATTCTCTTCAGTGGCATTAACTATTTCTTATGCCCGCATGGTCAGAGCAACAGGGACGAAAATTTACTGGTTGATTGCATAGACTATTTGGTTGTATTCATACTGTCCATATTCTGATATATTTAAATACATAACAAAGGAAAATGCTGTTACAGTTCACATAAGATTATAATACTGTACCCGAAGACATAAATATGTCAGCTTAAATGAAACGTAAATCAATCCCTAGAAGAAGCGGGCCGACTTTGTTCGCAATTGATCATAATTTAAATAAATGACTGTCGAATACTATTGTAACACCAACGCTTAGTTTTAAGCGCAACAAAGGGTTTCAAGTCTGATTTATTTGATAAGATTTGCATGAATTCTCAGAATTATTCCCAAAATTACGGCAATATAACTTATTTAAATCTCCAGAAGCCCGAGAGGAAACAGACTAATATAAGAAAACGAAATACACTTAAATTATAACAAATGACGCGCTTTACGTATCCAATTTAATGTTTTGAACTGGGTCCGATATGTGGTATCTTCCTGGGATTCGATCATCACCTGTGCAAGACACACTTTGTGTAATTTTTCCGGGTTTAGTGAGTCAGTACTACTATTCTTAGTAGGGTATCGCTAATACCAACAAATATAAACATTGCAGTTTGCACTGAACCCACAGTGCATGTTGGAGAGTTATTCGATCTAGCTATGCGGATATTGTAGTATGCGCCGTAACTTATGACCGGGGCCACATGTGGATTGGTAAGGCTATTACTAGCCAGGAGCAAACGCAAGGCTGTAAAAAGAAGATACAGATTTTATAAAAAAAGACAGCCTGTCCAGTGTCATCAGGTGAGGTGGTATTTGGAGTAAAGCGTCTATACAAAAAAATATTTGCTCCTATTTTCAAAGAACTAAGCTGCAATTCCAACAATGTAAGGTGAATGCTCTGCTAGGGTATAAATCAGACACAGGCCATGAAGGCGAATGTAGTAAATTGGTCACGTCTCGTGTTTTATCTGTGGCCCACGCGTGACTCAGGCCAGTACGGGCGTTTCCTGCGATCCTACGCTTTCGCAATCCTAATGCTAGTGTCATGCCGCTGTGGCGATTTGCTTTGAGAAATCCTAATTTAAAACCTGGGGGAGACCGTGTGTACAGTCGTCGATGCCTATATTTACACAAATTATCGGTAAACAGGCTCGATGGCATGGCGTGTCGGCTGTTGGGTTAGCGGTCGCGTAAGTTAAGCAGGTATTACAAGAGATGGATGATCAAAAATAATATTTTCTCGGATTCAGTGTTTCGGAAAGTTCATTAAGCCGTTAGTCCCGGCTACCATCTTATAATAGTTGTGTTGGGTGTTGTTTTATTGTTACAACTGCATTGGAAGCGCGTGATGGATTATGGCCAAATTTCCCTTAAAGTAGTGTTCAAAAGGCTAGTTGATATTGATCGACCACAAAAGCAGTGGATTTCGCACAAGTACATACAAGACGGGGTAAGCTTAGATTAAGTTTAAGAGTCTCTCCTTAGGTATGCAAATAAAAACAGATGCGCTTTATTCATAAACCTACAGTGAGTATATGCCAACAATCGATGCAACCATGTTCCAGGGCGGCCGATTCTAGTTTTACCATAATTGATAGAGTGGTTTATCGTTATTATTTTTAGATTTCAATTCCATTATAAGTTAAGTTAACGAACTCATTGCGACGTGATTCACACTAGGTTATACATTGAAAAACCTAACGCGTATGAGTCGGCGCACTAGCACAAATAACACTGTCAGTTGCAAGCCACTTCAAAAACAAGCTTTAATTACGCCGTAATAAGATCGTCTTGAATATTATATTTTTAAACGCTAAATTACTGCGAAGATATGCAATTATGATCGGAATACAAAACAACCGATTACACATTGAGTGACCAAAGATAAAATATTACGTGTGCGTAATTAGGCGTACATTTGTGTTCAATATACAATATGTTTTGACAATGCTTTTGTGTTGCAATATTAATTAATTTACATTAGATAACTTTTATATTTTATTATTAAAATTCAAGAATCGGTTTCTGCGGTATATAAGAATAAAGAAAGGCTAATTAGACAAAATAATAAAAGTTTAAATTAAAATGAACAAAATTGTAAATGCTCTCCTTATCAATTTACTTACAGTGCAACTAAAGACTGAACTAAATTTAAGTACATTCATGCATATTAAACATAAGTTAAACCGCGACGCATTTGGTGTCGCGGTTGAGAGGTCGACTGCAACACCAAGGGTTCCGGGTTTGATCCCCGGGCAGTACAAACATTTGTGTGCATAAACATGTCTGTTTGTAATGGTCTGGGTGTTTTCTATGTATAATATGTATGTATTTACAAAAATGTATATAAGTATATTTATCCGTTTAGTACCCATAATACAGGCTTCACGCTTAACTTGGGACTAGATGGCGCTGTGTGAATGTCAGTGAATATTTATTTATTTAAGTTGCTTAGTTATTTGTAATATGCTTAACGAATATTAATCACATATAAGTTTTAAATACTAGCAATCAATTGCGCTTCATTATCTCCTACAAATAAATACCTAAATGCAAATGCATGCCAGCGTAATCAAGATGACAGTTACATTCATAGAGAAACAGTTATGCGCACCATTCATAAAAGGGGCTGATTGATTACGAGCTCTTTGAGAACATTATTTAATAGGTAAACAAGCTGATATTGCTGTTAAAATTGATAATTTTAGTACCTAGTTTAATTTAATATGTCATCTTTATGAGAATTTTATCGCAATTTTCTTTCAGGTGCCCGTGTCTTTCGAGATTAATTCACAAGCAATTAAAACACATAGGTATATAGTACCTTTACTGTGTGCGAACAAAAACATTTTTCGAACGATATTCTTATTTGACAAAAAAAAAGTTTTTCTATTTTAATTGTATGATAGATATAATAAGGATGCTTCCCAAACTGTTTACCGTTAGGTAATTTCCTAAACGGCCTTCCTTTTTATCATCAGACCACTATTGATAGAAAGGTACAACCCATATAAGAGTAACGTTCTTTCCAATTCAAATTAATCAAGCCCAACACATTGGTAGTAGCTGTCAACCGTTAATTAATTTCCTTAATTGTCTCTCCACTTCAATACCTGAACGACTTCAGACTTTCAGTAAAATATAGCGATACTCCGTTTCATTTAAATGTTTTTATAATATTGTGATTTTTAATGCCGTATACTGCGATTAACGTGATTAAAATGACGCATTCATATTTGGTTACATCATTTTGTAGAACATATATGGTCAATAAATTAGTCATAATTCAGCATGCAATTTTATCTTACCATCCAAAAATAATAGTATTTCTTAGGTCCATATTTGGATTACAAAATCAAAAATGTGTAGGTAAATAAACTTGTACATTTTAAATGTAAGCTCAATAGATGATACAACTTTAGATTAATTAATTTATTGATTCATGATCATGACCGTCAATTAACGCAAATTTTTATACCTCAGAAGGGCAATTAACTATTCAGAATACATCAGTAGAAAACGTTAAACATAATAATTGCTACCGATATAAATAATAGTATAAGCTTACAGATAAACAATAAACAATATAGACGCACAATCTCTCTCAAAAGTGCCCCGGGAAAAAGTCCGCCCATCGGGTCAGTTGGGCAGAATTTTTATTTATAATCACTCGTCGCTTGCTACATCATAATGACATAGTAGTGTTTGTGCTTTAGATTTTTTCTCTTTCTATGAAACGTTAAGGTCAAATTTTAAATGAATAATTTTACGTTCTAAATAAGCCTAAATATATATAGCCTACGTTCTAAATACGTCATTCGTAGGTAATGTGTCATGTGATTTGCATCTAGTTAGATTATTGAAAATCTAAGTATAAGCTACAAATAGTGCGATGCACACAAGTAGACATAAATATTTATTTAAAACTCGGAAGCTCCAAAAGTAAAACAACCAGTAATTTAAAACTTCTGATACATTGTGGATTTTTTATAAATTTAAATTAATTTCAAAAAAAAATGTTCGTACACTACTATTATTACATACCTTCTCTATTTATATATCTACCAACAACCTGCCATTTTATGATGCGTCCAATTCCACGATCAACTGACATTTCCTAATTGAGATATGTGTGTATCCGCATAATTGATCTCGGAAACGACAGATTGATTGGCAAATTACATATTTAAATTTATTCATGTAAGACTTGTCTTCAATGAACTTTGCCAAAACTAGAATCAAGTAGGTACGTACTCGAATATAAATCCATATAAAATAATAGAACTAATCATTTAGGACATGGCGCCGTAGCTTGGACCCGCGACTTTTTTTACCATCAAATGTATGTAAATTTATTTCCATTGCAAGGTTATTGACACACTTGGATTTCAAACTTAGTGTCTATATTTAAATTGCGAAATAAAAATCTTGCCAAATTTATGCTGCGATCCAGTTTTGATGTATTTCACAATAGAAAAAAAACATAAATCACTTTAATTCATGCTTATAGCATATTTAAGTAATTTATTGTTTCGCATTTGAATGACATTGTAAAATGTATTTCAACGCATAATTTCTAATCCCACGAGACTAGTGCGTCAAATTCAAGTTCCAAGTAACTCTCCCATTTTTTTTAAATATTAGGAGTGTATTTCTTCCAAAAAAATACTATAAGTTGTGTGACTGTCGGAGTTAAAATAGTTCACGAAGGAAGCTGTGACAATCTTCAAACTCTTATGGACCAGGCTTAAGTACTGAGTGAGGGCTTATCCAGTAGAGGGATGCAGGTCTGCCGATACCTTACTACCAGGGTATGATCATTTACACTAGCTCTTTGTCTAGCAAAATAACTCGGTCTAAGAGACCTTTATCTCGAGTGACAAACGCAGCCCAGGGTGTAGAGTTTCCTTCAACTCTAATTCTGTCATTGACAGGATGGTATTACTGATCAGCAGGAGTGCACTATGCATACCATCCACTTGATGAAACAAAAAATAACATTTTTACGATTCATACATAAATCCACGCTGAGCTCGATAGAGTTCTCTTTACTAAAATATTAAACTCCTAATCACACGACCTAAGTGGAAGCTCTACAAGGAAATAAAGACTATGATTTATATACAACTAAAATAAATGCTCATACTTGTTGCAGTCATTTTTCCATTTCTGACATTCTGTAGGCGTTGTCCAAGAGTTTGCGTGGACATTAAATAATTCAGAATTGACGATCAAAATCTATACTGCCGCCTCAAGTAGCTACTTTGAATTATAATGGATATTTATATTACTCAGCAGTGCACATAATTTACACTTTACGAACATATAAATCGGTTGTGCAATTACAAACTCTACATCATGAGCTTAAGGTTGAAATTATCTTATGACCGTATTACACAGATGATAGGACATATCACAGGAAGTATCTCGGGTATAAGACGTTACGCCTTGTGGACGTACTAAGGTTTTTTTGGTGGCTGTTTGTTTAGAATTAGTTCAGTTAATTAGTGGGCTCGCGAAGAGGCAGACGTGTTAATTAAAGTCGTATCGAGGTAGCGGATATGGATTCGTTCTGCTTAAGGTGTGCTACTGTAAGTGTTTGTCATAGTTTAATATTTACGAGTAATTATTGATAACTAGTTTTAAATAGTTGTTGTGCTTCATTACTTTTATGCAGGCATAATATGACGTCTAATTTATTGAAGAGAGTTCTCACAAAAATAATACAGATAACTTAATAAGTGACTGTAGTGCGCGGAATTATGTGCGTCGTATGTATGTGGGGATGTGAACGGTTATATCAAATATAACTTTTGAAACCTAAACCAAGCTTTATTGGTCTTGGTACACCAAATAGCTCATTGGCAGGACGATAACGGTCCGAAACCCTCCATAATACATTGAGGCAGATATTATTTTTGGGTAATTTTAAGACTAGTCTTTTATGCCTAATTACTGTAAAAAATCTAAGGTCTCGAAAATTTCTGCCAGATTATAATATTTCCAGAAGACCTAACTGACGTTACGATTCAGGCCAATTTCATGCGAAAGTTCATAAGGCGCCTTCCAAAATATCTATTTTACCCATGAGTTCTCGAATAAATACATTTAATAGAGCTCATAAGTCCACCAACTTATAACTTTCCACTGCAGGACCCAGGCCTTCTTGCACAGCATGGCGGAAATTAAAACCCCCAGATATTAATGTGGAATGTAAACAAATTGTGAAAATTGAATATTATTGCAACAATATACACGTATAAAATAAACTTTATTTCTTTTCAACATCATTATTCATTAGACTCTGTTAACATTAAACTTCAACAGTCAAAATTTCGTACTATACCATGGGGAATGTATGTATGGAATCATCGAAATTATTAAGTTATTAATAACGTGATTATGCAAGACGATTAAAAATGTATTAAGTTTCTCGTTTAAAATTGCCACCATGTGTTTACCGTTTCTTAATTTGAAATTAATTACGTTTGTAAGAAACTAATAATTTTTAGTGATTGGTAGTCATTTAGAAAACCAATGAAAGTAAATTCGATATTTGTTAAGTTACGGTAGAAAGGGCGCTTCCCTATTCGTGTCGATATGGACTAGGTAAGTTCTACTTAGTGTAGAAAAATAAACTATTAAAAAAAATTACATTATCTTTAGGCAGCGGCGAGTGTTCTTATTCGAAGATAAAAATTAAACATTCATCCCTCAATTAAAACAAGGTTTTTAAAATAATTTACTTATACTAACCAAATGTAGGTTATTTCTGATCGATACATTATAAAAAGCTTTTTAATACATCATGGGTAAATCTGAAATTCTCTTTATCTTACAAGTATTAAGCATATTATTTAATTATATTTAGATAGATATATTGCATATATCAACTTTTTTTTTTTCCTCACCTCTATGTAAATATATATTCATTGTTTAACTTTTCTGTTCACTTTTATATTTACTCTTTTTGTTGTTGTTGTTGTCTTTCTTTAAAATGTGTATGTACAATGTTATGCCTAGTGTCTTCGTTTTGTCAAATAAAGCTTTTTCCTTCTTTATTTCCTAGTATTATCATGAATAAATACTACATCGATAGGTATTGGATTAAATAATGTACATAGTATATTTGGTAGCCTACAGTTATTACTATTTAACATCATATTTGTTACTGAAATCAACTTAAAATCGTTTTAGCGACTCTGGAGTCTACGACCTCTGGGTAGATCTGACAGTTCTTACATCTGTTGAAACCTATTCAATAAAATAGAATCAGAATTCCCATTAAACAGTCAAAAAGGATCTGTTGAAAATTACTTTTTACTTTTCAGATCCTATGGACTGCACTCTCGCTAGCTCTGGGTTACGAGGTGCAAGGCCAAATAATCAGAGGCGTACCGTGCGTGAAGCGGAACTACCAGCTCTACTGTCCCACAGCAGGCAATACTTATCCCTTGTAAGTATTGGTTTTACAATCTACGGCTTTTATTCATGTTAATGCAGCTTAATGAGTTTTGAGGACTATTTGTGATAAAATAGAGTCACCACTTCCACCATGGTCAGGCGCAAAGATTTCCCAATACAGGAGATGGGGCAAGCCGCGTTTAAAGAGCGACAAATGTAAGCTCAACGAGCATACACTGGCTGCCAGTTTACGCTCTGTGAGACGAGTCAAGACGCACGAATATTAGAAGAAATTACCGTTTTTTTTCCAAAATGCCATCCTGTGCAATTGTAACATGCCATCATCGCATGAATCAGTAAATTTACCAAGTAATAGAATAACTTTTCACAGGTAAGAACCGAAAAGAAATTGCGACACTGGGACTGCCTATAAACTTGGCGGCTTGTCCAGTCTAATTGTATATTCGGATGTCTGTGGTCAGGCGTATCACTTACCACCAGGTGACCGCACTGACCGTCCTGTTCACTTATACTAATAACACTCGGTGTTACTACTACCACCGATATGTTGTATTCGGATATCAGTGACTACTACCGAGTAGTAATACCGAATGTAGTCTTTGAACTGAGTAGTCGAAAGACTATCATTGGTGAACCCTATACAGTAGTCAATGACCGATAGCTATGGACGGTGCCTACATAAGGCTAAATTAATGTAAATGTTGAATTATTATTTGATAGCTCCGTGTGAAATTAATGATATTATTATTTGACGACCCATTTGGTGTAATGGTTGAGACATCGGCTATTACAGCAAGGGTTCCGGGTTCGATCCCCGGGCAGCACAAACATTTGTGTGGATGAACATGTCTGTTTGTTATGGTCTGGGTGTTTTCTATGTATAATATGTATGTATTTACAATAAAATATATATAAGTATGTTTATCAGTTGTTAAGTACTCTAACTACAGAGCTCTTCGCTTAAAATGGGGCTAGATGGCCGTGTTTGAATGTCAGTGGATATTTATTTATTTATTTCAGTCTTCATAAGCCTTCCCCAATGTCGAATCGGATATTAGTCCCCAGTTTCCTTTCGAAATCGGTAACTTTTTCGATGACCTTATACCTACCTACCAAACATTTAAGCAATATGTCAAGGGAACATACAAAGATATGAACCAAGAATTTTGAGAAACCTAGTCATTAGATTCTCCTATTGTGCTATTGTGATGTAAAAACATTATGGAAATTACCAATAATTAACCTGAGAAACCTTTATTTATCGCCAATAACTTGTATCAGGTGCTCGGTTTCCGTAGTACCTATAATTTTTTTTTGTACTATAAGTATATACTTAGCTAGAAGTTAATTCCGTAATTGATAGCTTTAAGAAATTAAGCATTCTAGGTAGGTACTATAATATTGATTATAATTATATTATTTATTTAGTTTTAAAGTCAGTAATTAATTGATTGGAATTTGATTGGGCATAAGACAAAAAGATAAAGAAACTGATACTGCAATTAAATATGTCAAGTCAGTTATTGTAATACTAGGTGGTACACCGCAGTGCCAGATATCGTCCCGTGAAATAAGAGCGCAACGCACTTTTGTGTTTCAGGATGAGGGCACTGTAGCTAGTGAAATTACTGGGTATAAGAGACCTAACATCTGTTGTCTCGGGTGACGCGCGCATTGCGGCATTGATGGAGAATAAGAACTGTTTATCAGTTGTTAGTCTCCTTTAATGCCGCTCTGTCATGGTCTTCTGACCGTCCCGTTCTTCGCCACAACAAAAAAAATCTTATGACTATTTCGAAAAATACATCATCCGTCATATTATTTATGTGCTGGATTAGTAAGTAGTTAGCAAGTAACAGTCCAAAAACCCTCTCGCTCCTCTCTAAGTTAATAGTCGTCGGAGTACGCCCAGTCCAGATGTACTGGTACCGTATACCTAAATAAAATTACGATATTGTACATAAAAATCTAATAAAAACTATACTTCTGGCATTGAGCTTACCTAGCTGACGAAAATTCGATGTGTATAAAATGCGGCACCACTCAAGACTAGTTATGAACTTTCCCTACAAATATTAACATCTAAGAACTCACCCTTTAAATATTACTAAGCTTTATTTCTTCAATACTCACCGTGCACTTTTTTAATTTTCAGAGACAAAATAGAAAATTTCATAGACGAGAATAAGGCGCTGATAAAACGGATGTACGGTTCGTTCACCACCCCTGGCGGGAGTAGAGTCCGTCGAGCGCCAGGGGTGCCAGACTTGGAGACCGGAGACTCGTACTTCAGACACGTGAGACAGGCTGCCAACACGCCTCTACCCGATGCCCAAGCAGTTAACAGTACTGGCAGGTAACTATTTACTTTTTAAATATGTCGTAGATACTTAGATATCTACAACTTTAAACAGTTGCGAACTCTTCCTTTTTTCCTTTTTTATGTTATCAAGTGAACAGGACGGTCCGGACGCTCATCTGATGGTAAGTGATACGCGTGACCATGACAGAGCGGCATTCAAAGAGACCAATAACTAATAAATAGACAGTTATTATTCTCCATCAATGCTGCACTGCGCCCGTCACCCGAGACAACAGATGTTAGGTCTCTTATACCCCGTAATTTCACTAGCTACAGTGCTCTCCCGAAACACAAAAGTGCATAGTACTCTTATTTTACGGGAAGATATCTGGCACTGTGGTGGTACCTACCCAGACGACTCATTATCGAGTCTACCACCTAGTATTTCTTCCCTTAGACATTATTTTATTTATAACCTAACTAGTACCTTTTCCTTATTAGTTATTTATAACTAAATCTAGTAGATACGTAAATAGTACCTACTGCGAAATACAGCTCAATAAACCTATTGAATATGTAATATAAATAATGGTAATATTAAAAGTGCCAGCACCACACCTATGCCTTACATTAATATTTTCATGTAACATTTCAGAGTAGACGCGTGCGAGAGTAAAACAGAAATAATGACTCCGTACTGGGCTTTAAATTCGGCGAGAAGCTGCGAGCAATAGTCAACACTATGCACTTCGAGCAAGCGATACATCAAGAAGTATGCAGGTAATATGAAACCCTTACATACTGAAAACGTAAATTTTTAAGTCGGGTTTTTAGGTAGCTACCTAAAAACCCGACTTAAAAATTTACGTTTTCTGCCACAACATAAGAATAAGCAGAGTTTCTATCTTAAGGTTTCCAAGGGTAAAAGAACCCTACATGATAACATATGCTCAGCACCGCGCTGTTTTTAGGTAATTCAGCACAAACATTTGTACAACCAGACAACACTTGTACAGTAAAACCCGACAGACACAAATGTACAATATACTGTCTGGTTGTACTGTACTGGGTGTTTTCTGTGTGTATTTACAAAAAAAATAATGTTTGTTCAATGCTCATTCCCTAAATGATGAGTTTCAGGCTATTTGTGCGTTTGTCTAAGAATAATTACTATGAGTTCGAAGTAAGACTCTTAATCAGTTTTTTTTTCCAGCAAAAAGTCAACAGGCCGATGCTCAGGCGACTGTGGCTGCGAGCAAAAGTACAAATGGCACAGACTCCTCGCATACGATCCAAATGACGACTGCGCCGGTATTTTCATGGACTGGTTCCTCTTTCCATCCTGCTGTGTATGCCGATGCAACCCATGAAACATTCTCACCAGTTACTTAAAAAGATTTTATACTACATAGTGGTGTTGCTTTAGCAAAAATGTATAAAGATAATGACACAGTAGCAATAGCTATTGTACGTACAGGTAGGTCAAAAGCGCAACATTTTTAACCCATCGAATGCTAGGAATTCAGACACAATATATATTTTCTTGTTTGTGACGCTTTAAGGCATCTCTAGCGATCAAAGGGTTAATTGGCTGTACACCATAATGCACAATATTAAAAAATTTTGAAAAACATAAAATTTATCTTAATTAAATAATTACGGCTCAATGACGGCTTCCATCCCTAATTATTCCTATAAACAAGTGTTCAATTTTGAACTATTCTGAATATGTGATAGAATTATGTAAAATGCTTTAAAAGTGGTATATGGAATGAGAGTACATAAGTTTTATGTGCTAGATAACAGTCCAAAATAGTTTTATTAAGTTATCTTAAGATTACAGAAAACTTGCTTAAACTAAAATCAATGCAACAAATTCATATAGATTATTGGGTCTCAATTATTAAATGAATCCTACACATCAAATTTCATTGTTAGATTGTAAGTTGACCAGCATGTACAATGTAAAGCTAGAAGATTGTAATCAAATTTATTTATTTTCGTACTGCTACGTGACTGGTCTATGTATATCGAACGTTATTCAGAAATTAATCTATTTATAGGTTTAATAAATATACAGAGGCAATATCCAGTCTGTTAAGTATAAAGATACTTAAGCGTAAAGACGATTAAACAAAAAAATAAATAAAGATTTTACTCTATATATTTTTTTCTTGAAAATTGATTTGGTTATAACTTTAGATAACCTACAGTTAATAACTAATCTTGTCGAATGGTATCTTGAGCTTCCCCTACGGCCTTTTAATCAAGATTGTAGTCTTTTAAAATGTATTGTCTGTTAGATATATCGAACTGTTGCAGTTAAAGGGAAAAAGAAACCGACAACCAGCCATCTAATAGTCCAGCTGCTAGACACCGGTATCATCATCAGCTCATTATTTCCCCACCGAGGGGCACGAGCCTACCCGTAAAGGGTGTATGCTTTTAGTCGTCCACGCGGGCCCAGTGCGGATTGGCAGACGCACGCACAACCTTTGAATCTCTTCGTAGTGCGCAGGATTCCTCATAATGTTTTCCTTCACCGTAACAGTTTATAACGTACATAATGCGTACATACAATTATTTTCAAGAAGATATACATGAGAGTGTCATTGTATTTTACTCGTATATTCATTGTGTTTTTCATGACCCAAACAGAATGTCTTACGCAATGAATTACCTATATTAACAAATACTCGACCAATTAATTAGTATAGTAGTGTCTTCAGTACACAAATAATTATTTATGTATTTTAAATTTTCGTGTTCCAATATAAATAAATTAGGTATATCAAGAATGTTTTTTTAACAAATGACGCCATATATAAAAACATCACGTAAGTTTGAGCAGACATTATCATTTTTAAATTAAAACACAGATAAATCATTATATCATATTATTATTATTTATCAACAAACTCAAAATGAGTAGTATGTAAGTTGTAAGTTAAGTTGTTTATAAAAAGATATTCACAAAACTGTATAAATAAAATTATGTGGATAAGTGGCATAAATTTAAATATTAAAGAAAATATTTGGCAGAAGTAACATTTACCAATTGCGTCTCTGTCAGTAAGTATTTCGTATCATAATATATCATCCAACATTAAGTTGTGAGGCTGATATCAATTAGTAGTTTAATGCATAGTTTAAACTTGTACTTTAGCTTATGTAAAACTGTAAGGTGTAAAGATCTTCATACCACTTTTTATTATACTTTAAGAATTATTACATGTAAATTAGATACAAATACCTTTTACTAACATTATTTTACCTTAGTTAAGACTATATCATTATACTCATTGTATTTATGTCATATTAAAATAATTTGAAACTGTAGTATTGACTATATTTTATTCCCTTTACCAATTTTAATACTAATTATGAACTACCACTTTTTTCTATGCGATAGTTTAAACCTTACATTTACAAGACATAATATAATCCCAAATAACTGCAATCTATCCAATGTGGCTACATTATGAACATAAAACCAAAATTGAACTAGATTGACAAAGATACATAGATTTACCTACTCTGGAGGAGTCCTTCATAAGTTACTGTAACATAATTTAACAGTAATATATTTTACCTTTTGTCAATTTATGAATGTCATTGTTTAGTGTCTCTATGCGCTAGATGTATCCTGTCGTTGTGAATACATAGAGATAATTTTCACTTTTCAGTAACATATTTGAAATCGTCATACTAACCTAGTCATTGAGCAATGCGTCCTACCCGTGCTAACATACGCAGCTGAGACGTGGACACTGACTGCGGGATTGGTTCACATATTCAGAGTCACTCAACGCGCAATGGAGCGAGCTATGCTTGGGGTCTCTTTTAGCGATAAGCTCATAAATGATTTCATCCGTAAGGGAACTTAAGTTTTATAGCCCGCCATATTAACAAGTTGAAGTGGCAGTGGGCTGGTCACGTATGACGCAACCGATGGCCGTTAAAGCAGACGAGTTCTGGAGTGGAGACCGCGTCTTGCCGAGCGTAGCGTAGGACGCCCTCCGGCCCGATGAACCGATGACTTGCGTCGCTGGTGGGGGCTAGATGACAAAAGCGGACGACCAGGATATTTGGCGCAACAGTGGACTGCGATAGGTTGAAAAGAACTTACCTATAATGGCCCACTGTAGGGACCGACCATTCCACTGAGCATAGCTAGAGGGGTAATTCAGACTATAGCCAACCACTGGGCCAAATTCAAATATCATTCATTCAGTTTAGGCCTGAGGGAGGCACTTATGAATAATAATATTCTGTATAAATAAAGGTAGATACGCCACCTGTGCCACGAAGAGAATACAGTTGTAGGCAAATGTACGCTCATTCGAAACAAATGTGTATGTGTGCTGTCACTGCATTCGGAACACTTTTTAGGGTTCCGTAGCCAAATGGAAAAAAACGGAACCCTTATAGATTCGTCAAGTCTGTCTGTCTGTCTGTTCATCCGTCCGAATAATACAACCTCCCTTTTACCCGAAACTATAAGCACTACACTATTCAAACTTTGTACGTATATGTATTCTGTGAACCGCTATTAGGTTTTTCACGAGAAACCTGAAAAAAAAAATAATATATTTTGGGGTTCCCCATACATTGAACTAAACCTTAAAAACTTTTTTTCATCAAACCCTCCCGCCGTTTGGAGTATCAATGTGTAGAACTTAAAAAATGATATTGAAAAAATGATATACATTACCATAAAATCTAACAACAAAATTTAGTTTGATCGATTTCTGGTGAGTAGTTTTTTTTTATACGTCAAAAACGATGAACCACTATTTTCTTTATTACTACTACAGCAGTAGGTGCCTGAGTAAATAAAAATTACTTAATTTATGTTACTTGCTGCTGCGGAACCCTCCACGGGCGATTCCGACTCGCGCTTGACAAATTTTTTCAGTTGTTTTGTGAGCATATCACTTTTACATCATTGCTTATGAATGTCAAATGAAGCTACCACTAGTTCGGAATACACCTTAAACAGAGAAGACTACGGCAACAAAATCAGTAAGGGCTTTGTTTCAAATTAGGTCTGCATTAATAACATTAATAGTCAGATTGTTAGGTATTAACGACTACCACCTAAAAGTAGTAGCTTGGACTAAAGGTTAACGCCTTGCGAAACACGGAATCCTACCTATCCAATAATCAATCCATTGCCCAGTTGCTTAGCGTAGTGTAGGACGCGATGCAGCTTGATGGAGCGGAGTCTTGCAAAAAATCGCTGGTTGAACTCGTATGAGAAAAGCGAGGACCGTAATCTCTCTTCAACGTAATAAGGAAGACCTATGTCCAGCAGTAGACTACAGGTTAAAGAGACAAGAAAGATAACATTATCTAATGCATATATAATTTATTTCTATTAGAAAATCTAAGCTATCACATTAAGATTTCTAATTCAACATATTTACAAGCTAATTACAAATATTGATTTATTTTTGTTATATAATATTCGATTTACCTAATCACTTTTCTCCTTAGTCTTGAGTTGCTCAAACTCCTTGAAAACCTTTTCACTCATTTTGTCCCCTTCGTCATCTATTTGTTCAACAGACAACACTTCAGGGATATAAAATTGCATCATGTTTTGAACCTGCAAAAGTAAAGTTTGAAAAATAACTGTAACAAATCTACACATATAAACGAAATTGTAGTGTATGTTTGTAATATTGGTAATAACCAATTTATTTTATTCATGCATACGAATAAATATGACTACGGTACATACACCAAAATA
This sequence comes from Leucinodes orbonalis, assembly GCA_019425675.1. Classification (NCBI taxonomy): domain Eukaryota; kingdom Metazoa; phylum Arthropoda; class Insecta; order Lepidoptera; family Crambidae; genus Leucinodes; species Leucinodes orbonalis. The sequence goes on from PQWD01004108.1 coordinate 174,440, forward strand.
ACAATTAATGAATTCTAAGCCTTTCTGTTTGTTTGTTCTAAGTAATTTCTGAAATGGCTGGACAGATTTTGACGGGTTTTTGTGCAGGTAGCTAATGTAATAAGGAAAAACTTGGGTGACTTAATTTTGGAAAAAACATTTTTATTTCGAAAATAAAGTAATGTAACACTGCATCTGTCATGGGCAAACATAGACATGTGATTCCTAAAAACAGATAAGAATGTAGAAATTACCAGGTATAAGAGACCTAACATCTGTTGTCTCTGGTGTCAGGCGCAGTGCGGCATTGATAGAGTATAATAACTGCTTAACATCTGTTGGTCTCCATGGTCAGGCGTATCACTTACCCTCAGGTGAGCATCCTGACCGTCCAGTCCACTTATACCATAAAAAAAGATGAAAAAAAGGCTTGTAGAATATTATACATACCCCATTCTTTAAAGTAACTATAGAGCTTGGACAGGATGAACAGGAACCTTGCATTTTAAGTGTGAGCACTCCATCTTTAAAATCAACAAAAAGCACATCGCCACCATCTTCTTGAACAGTTGGCCTTATGCGAGTATCAAGTAGTTCTTTGATCATCTGGACAATTTCATCATCATCTTCATTTATTTCTAAGAATTAAAAATATACATACATTAAATTATATTGGCTATTTTAAATTGCATAATATCGTAGTCTTTGCATGGGTACAATGCTACTACTATATATGCTTTGTCCTGTAATATTTAAATCTGTAATAATATTCATTTCAATCTTATGTTGTAAAGGCCCTAAATATTAGATATTAAATCAACAATGTAATTGAATTAGGATTAATGCAGTATTGGTAAAAATCGCTTCGAAAATTAGCTAATATTTGTCGAAAAAAGTAAGTCATTTTTTTTTATTGTGGTATATAAATAAGCGATAAAAATAATCGTCAAAGATAAAAATATTTGTCTATAGACCTTTTCAATGTGTGACAACGTACATTAATTGGATAAATCAACAAGATTTACTGGGAGTTCAGACTACATTTGTAATGTAAGCGGAAAAAAATATATATTTACAACATCACATTAGAAACCACAAAAATAACAGTATTTCTCCACTATTAATAAGATGTCATTATACATATTAGCTATTAGCCATAACAAATACAAAGCGATATATAAGGACAGAAAAAACTTGGCAAAAATTTGATGATTATAATTTGGTTGTAATTAAAAATAAATAATACTTAATGATGTACAAACTTTATTATGAAAATATTTCTTTTTTGTAACAAGTCAGACAGTCCAGTCCCTAGATGACTTAAAAAAATATATAATAATTTTATTGTAAATGATGAGGCAATGTTATGCAATGTAACTGAAGATTTCATAATTAAAAAAAATGAAAAAGCAGCATTAATAATGCAAAAGAAAAGGAGAGAATACAATGCTTACAGTGTTGTGTACAATTTACCCTAGCAAAAAATGGATTTCAGCTAAACCAAATCATTATTTTGTACTTTGGATACTTTATTCTACTGAGTCAAAAATACATGGATACAATTAGTATTTATTCTTGCATAGTTACTGAGTAAAACAAGTGATTCAAAAAATTTATAAGTACTCAACTTACGCGTATTTCCAGAGGGCTTCGCATCTGTTACTATAGGTAATCCACTAGCATAGAAGTCCATTATGGTGGCAAATATTTCTGGTTTTACTATCCTCCAGTCAACATCATCATCTTGTTTTGTTACGGTAATGAAATCTGATCCAAAGAATACTGACTTCACACCTTCAATCCTGAATATCATTTTGGCTGTAAAATGGTATGAATTTTATTATTACAGCTGTTTTTTGTCAGAACAAGATTTAAAAGTATTTTTATCATTGAGGAGACCATAACCAACAGCTGTTTAAATGCAAGTTGGCTGGTCACTAGAGCCTTGTTTCTATTTGGCAGGATTTGCATCTGTAAATGGCAACTGTTTCAGCCAAAGGAAATACAACATGTGAAATCACCTGAGATTCTAGCTCAGGTAAACATAAGTCCAAAATGGTAAATGCTTCAACCATGACATGGAAGATTCAGTTGCAACCAGTAATTTAACTTATTCGGGTCAAAACAAACTTTTGGCAAAACAATTATAAATGTAGGTACAAACCTAATGGGCTACAATATGCTGCGCTTATATTTGGGAAGTCCATTGTCTGTCCAGGTTCCAAGACTTTAGTGCCTGGCAAAAACTTCAAGCTATTTGGGTTAGGTGTATCTTGAGTTTGAATAAACATGCTCCTACACTGGCAAAGTTGTAACGGCGGTTTCCAATTACCATGCTTCCCACCAAAATTAATGTGAAGTCCACTAAATTGCCTTTTTTGCTCGACCCTGTCCAAAGACACAAATCATTAATATATTACAGTATTAATCGTCAAATAATTCGTACGTTAGCGAAAGACGTTTATACCAAATCATAACGAACGACCACCCTGCAACTTTTTTGAATAATTTTTATTGTATGTCGCAGCATTTTAAAATTATAATTACCTAAACTACGAAGTTTGATAATTCAGAAATTTTAAATGTCAATAAATCAAAACAAGAGGAATTTAGAAGTTGACACTTGCTTGACATAACAATGACAATCTTATTCTAACTTTTTGTTGATTTGCTCCAGGATTATAGGCTAAGGTCATCATATTGAATAAAGTCGATTAATGATCTCTATTTGAAATGGCAAACGAGTAAAACATGTTAATGAAACTTTTATTATCTGTTCCTCCCAAAGAAACACGAAATATTGTAATATGACCATGCTACTTAAATAAAACTAGTGACATCTATCAGAAGTCGAATTTTTCACTTATAAATCCATTGGTCGCATTAAGGCGCTCAGTGTCTGCAGACTGTATTAGCTATGTGAACCGGTAAAACACCAATTAATAAAACATTTTGTTTTCCGCATAAGTCATCTCGTAGTAATGTCTTCCACCGGTAAACCCACCAATTACAAAAAATAAATAAACGAGGTTCGAAAGTCTTCCTGCTTATGTACAGTCAGCTGCAATTAGATGGCGACATCCAAGGTCAAATAGATGAATACAGCCAAAATGGTCATAAATGTCGAAAAACCCAAGACACTCGTTGATTAAGAGACCTAAAATTCGTTAAAAGTAACGGAACGCGCATGTCACCAATTATATCGGCTCAACCAGGCCGCCACTTATATGACAGCCAACATCCTCGCTATAAATTTCGGTACAACTGCAAAATAACACCTTTAGCAATGCGCATAGAACTCAGAATTAATTACTAGCTCGGAAGTAACATCTGAGCTCCTGTCTCAGACAATAATCAATCAAACTCAAAAATGCGTTACTAAATTAAATGATTGATTCAAAAAACTTCTGAATCGTCAAACAAGAATTTATTTTTAATGAATCTTAATCAATTGACAATCTCTTCATTACATATATTCTGTACATATATAACTATCTTTTGCAATTTATGCGTGACGTCATTGATATGTTTATCTATACATATAAACAAATTTGAAGTGTCTATTTGTAGTATTGATTTTTTTACTACATATACATGAATATATATACAAATCATACACAATATATATATTTATATATATATATATATACACATTATATATAATAATTATATAATATATATATATGTCAATGTTTGTTGGGCATCTCTGAAATAGCATGGCTGATCCAATTTTGAAAGGACTTTTATTGCCAGGTATCTGATATGATAAGGAAAAAATTAGGCTACTTCCTTATCCTTTTTTAAAAGGATATGTTTATTACGTCGTATCAATTTACGACTGAAAAATATTTGCGATAAAACTACAACGTAAGAAATGTTTTAAATTATTGTATTTAAATAACTAAATATTTATCACATTAATACGAAAATTATACCATGGTCCCGCCACCTTCAAGTTATGGAATTCATATTACACAATATTCAGTCAGAAAATACCTATCCGATCTAAATTTATCGATATATTTGACAACATTTTAATTGTATCGATATATTTGACAACTTTAGGTGCTTGGTTACTATGGACGCTTTACCTGTCGCTATAATAATGGTGGCTAGCGTGTATCTATGTATTTGACAACACAGTGTATCGATATTTTGGAACAGACTGGGTGCACTCAATAATTTGAGCACTTTGGCTGTACCGATGTTAGTGACCACTTTGAATGTATCTATTTGATAACCTTGGATATTGCGATCTTATTGTTGCTGACTGTACGAGCAATGTCGTTTCGGGGTTGGCAGCCCTGTGCCAGTACATTGTCTTGCCTTCAGTGCTTCCACATTGAGGGGAAATTCCTCTTTTGAGGGGAAATTATGGTTCGGAGGCGAACAAAAAGGGGAAAGATATGAAAAAGGGAAATTGCGGGAAACCATAGGTAAAATTTACCCTATAGTATTTTGGAAAATTTCGAATCTGTTTTTTTAACCATCGTGTACTAGTGTGTTACCGTATTCAAAAAACATTGCAAAAGACGTATACTTACCCTTATTTCTATTCCGTTTAAGGCCATAAATACTATTTTATGAATTAGAGGTGAGTATACAGCCCAAAGTTTTATACATTTCTAATTAGGCTATAAAGACAATATGAACAGTTAAATTATATTGTATCCATGCTGTCTATTTTTTTAGCTTCGCTTGCAGTTCCATTGGACTGTATAAACTTAAGGTGCAGTATTTTTAACTGATTTTTCATTAGTTGCATAGAAGTTGTTCTCGTTCTTTTCAAGCCAGATTTTACACACAGTATTGATGCAACCGTTTCATTATCCAGCCAAATACGTTATGATATTTTTAGATCACTAAATAGCAGTTTTACGGCATTATTTGAAAAAGGCAGTGACAAAATAGTTTACCCAAAATTGGCATTTGAAGGAATTTGCGCTTGCCCTCAACATCATTCACAACAACAAAAAAGTCACTAAACAGTCTAAGAACGTAGTTTTCATAATAGATTTAGCTTTTTATTAAAGGGTATCCAAGGTTTAAAGAGTAACGGTTTGCATGTGTTGAATCTTCGAAGTTTATATTCTCAAAACTCATGAATGGATCCCACTGCTTTAAAATACCTCGCACTCATGCTTGAAGCGATAACCATCTGGTTTGACAAACTCTTAATGTTTTACGAGGTTTGACTTCATGAGAGGTTTTACACTCTTCGAAAGCAGCAGAATTTTAAGGGTTTCTTGCAAAATGCTTCTTAAGTTGCTTAACTTAGTGCATGCGTTATTCGCCATTCGAATGAGTATTTGGACACAAATAATTGTACCGTTCAGATCCAAGACCAGCGGACAAGACCCAACCGATATGCGTCGATGGCATCCTTCTCGAGGTTGTGCAAGAATATGTTAACTTGGGCCAAAGGATCCAACTTGGCCGGCACATTTTCGAGAGGGAAGCTAGTAGGAGGATTCAGTTGGGCTGGGCGGCATTCGGTAAGTTACGTCAGGTTTTCACGTCCACGATTCCGCAATGCTTAAAGACAAAAGTCTTTGAGCAATCCTACCCGTACTTACATACGAAGCAAACTTCAAAGTCACTCGACGAAAAGATCAGAAATGATTTAATCCGTAAGAGAACTAAAATTACAGACATAGTCCGCCGGATCAGCAAGTTGAAGTGGCAGTGGTCACGTATGTCCCAGAACTGATAGCTGTTGGAGCAGACGAGTTCTGAAGTGGAGACCGCGTCTCAGCAAGCGTAGTGTAGGACGCCCTCCGGCCCGATGGACCGACGACTTGCGAAAGGTCGCTGGTGGAGGCTGGATGAGAAAAGTGGAGGACCGGGATATCTGGCGCAAAATGGGGGAGGCCTATGTCCAGCAGTTGACTGCGATAGGTTGAATAGTAATTGGGGGTATAGTTTAGATTGATTAATAATTGAGACACATATTTACAAATTGGATAGGTTACGTGTTACCAACATTACAAAGTAAGGAAACTGACACATAGTAATGTGCAACAGTTGAATCAAAGCCGACTGATTTTGTTAAAATTCCATAAAATAATATTCTCATAGTGGGCCTCTCGTGATACTATAGTATCCCCAGAGGCTCATAGGGCTATTACTAATGCCAAAACTAAAAACTAAAGCAAGAAATAAATTGAGGGGGAAAAGTCTCGAGAAGGGGAAATCAGAATAATTGAGACGTGGGAAAAAGAAATCATTAAAGTGGAAGCACTGCTTGCCTTTTTATTCTGTGGTACTTCTTGCCAGTGTTGCCACTTTAGTCCTTTTGTAGCTAGATCTAGAACCTTTCAGTATAAGTGAACTCCTTTTTTAACGATTTAGCCCGAAAAGGACAATTGAGCTCTTTTTCACTGTCTTAAAAATATAACAAAATGATGAAGTTTTCGACATTTTGTACACATATGTACTTTTTTACTATTTCATCGGCCATGATGACCTTTTTCTTAGCCCTCTAAAAAACGGCTTCATGACATGATTATTTCAGCATTTTCAGAAGAAAAAATCTTTTGATGCGCAATCTAGCCATATCTAGCCCTTTTAAACTTCTCAAAAATCCCTTTTTTTAAAACTCAGGTGGCAACACTTATTCTTGCTCTTGCATTTTACATCGTGTATTTTGTTATTTTTCTGCTTTCTCCAGCTATAAATTATTTTATTCGGCCGCCAGTCGGTTTAGTACCAAATTACAATATACTCATAAACTTATTTTGAGCAGGAAAATATCAGCTTTGAAATAGTAAGTTTCATATAGTTTATTATTATTCTATTTAAACCTCTTCTTCATTTTCAGTTTCATGTCTGCCTAGCTATAATTGCAATAATATTATTAGCTTTCTGGGGTACCTTCATGAAATTAATTAAATATTCTATAACAACTAACAAGTTAATATTGAATCTGATTATACTCGCCTTTGCTTAGACCAAATTCATACATACATAATCGAACTTTTTAAATGTTCTATACAAAAGTTGCAAACTTGCAAAATGAACTACTTGCAAACTTTGTTCACAAAACTGAAATAGACTTATTCCTAGGCATTATAAACAATCGAAAACTTAACGTCATGCTTTGATCAGATTCTGTTTTTACACAACTGATAATTTAAACCGTAATAAACTATCTATATTAAAAATGTTTGCCTACTTACAAGTATGAGTCTCGATTTAATTTGGTGTTTCATTTTAATATCTTTCCAGACCAAAATGACAGATCCAAGCAAAGGCCGTGGCCGAGGCCTAGCCTTGCTTCAAGCATTGAAAAAAACTCAAATGATGGATTCACCTCCACCATCAGAAGATTCATCATCAAGTGGAAATGGCACTCCCATCCCGAGTGTGGCTCCTAGTGATGTAAGTTAAAATTTACCTATCAGTCTTACACAAAATTTCAGACAAAATAAGAGTTTAAAATACTCAATTTCTTGCCTTTTGTGTGGCCTTTTACATGTTCTAGCAAGACATTTCTGCCTAGGCCAAAAATTTGTGTTTACCATAAAATAAAATTGAAGTCATGGTGACATGAAAGCAAATGATTTTTTTTTTGTATTCAGTGTGATATCAAGAACATTATCATTTTTTAAAATAAGGGTCAACATATGATTTAAAGTACATCTTCTAAATATAAGGCAAATTTCACATCAAAACATTCCATAATATGAGTACAATAAGGGGTTGAATGGATGCCAATAATTCAAAAATTCAAAGAGAATATAAATATGCTTGCAGTTATTTTGGTGTTTAGACACTCCAATTTTATTTGTGTGTATATGCATGAATTCGCTGGTATGTGTAAAAGTATGTTTATCTATTTTTAAGAACTCCAAGCCCATCACATAAATTAAGGGTAGAGGTGCTGTGTCAGTGGATATTTCAACCCATTGACATGTTGTATATTTCAGGATATATTTTAATATTTTTAAATTGTTAATTTAAGGTTGGTACAACTAGTTTGCCAAGTACAGCAGCAATTGGTGGAAGAGGGCGGGTTGCTGCGATGATGCTTGCCAAAATGCAGACTAAACCAGGAGGTTGGTACATTTTAATCCCCAATACAATAAAGCCATAACCTAGTGGTTATGGCATTTTTGTGTTGTGTTATTGACATTAGTCTTTAACTGTTAACAATTGAGTTTACTACTGTGCTGTAGGCAAAGCTAGGAAATACTACTGCACAGCAAGACAAAATTTTTCTTGATCAAATTTAATTGCTTTCGAGTTTCTGTAATTAATATAAAACTTGAATTTTCTCATTACTTGAGTTTTGTTCTCCAGGTACACCAACATTCAGTCCAGCATCTGATGTGAGTCCTAGTCCACCACCAGTGGTAAAAGGTGCAGGAAGAGGATTGAAAATTTTACAAAATTTGTAAGTATTATGTAATTAAATTGATGACTTGCTTGTTACAAATTCATTGAAATTAAATGATAACAATGATTACTTCTTGATTTGCGTACCAAGCCATGATTAATTGATTTAACTTATTTATTTTGTTTATCCTTTGCACTGCTGGTTACACCCATTTCATACAAGATATATTTTGCTCCAATCCAATCTAGAGTAATAACTCATTCACTTATCCATAAATTAGTCAAATAAGAGAATAAAGTTTTGACAAACTGAAGCAAAATCGAAGATCTGCAGTGATAAGATACATGACTTGCTATTCTGCATCATTAGTATAACCAAACAGTTTGCTATAAGGTAAAAAATATTGTATTTCATTGATTTACTTCAGGCAAGCTGCAAAAGCAGCTGAGATAGCTGGCCAAGGTGATGTTCAAAAAGTGACACAACAATTGGCTGCGACTACTATATCAAGCACCACAGCACAACCATCTTCCATAGCTAAAAACAAATACTATGTAAGTATGGTAGTGCCTAATAAATAAACTTTGTTACATGTTTACTTTTTTTTTAAATATAATGTGTAATGCTGGGGCCATACCAACGTGAAATGTCATTAATTGAAGCGTTCACTTCAGGTGTGGCCACCACATAAACGCGATAATTTTCAACGTGTTTACAACGCCATTTGGCGTTTGGCGATAACTCGACTGTCGGTACATCAAAGGGATTTTGCATTTAAAGTGTATTGGTTATTGTAGGTGTTGCATTTTGTATTAGAAATGGTAATCCTTTGCGATAAAAAAAACTAGTATTTCTTCTTCTTCGTCGTTTCACTCTTGACAGAGTGATCGTGGTCGTCATTTCAGTTGTCAGTGGCTCGCTTAACAATACGCCGCCATTCCTGTCTAAAGGCCGCCTTTCTGGTGCAGACGTGCAGGGAAGTAGCTACAGCTGTTCTTAATTGGTCCGTCCATCTCATAGGCGCTCTACCTCGCGCTCAGGTGCCCTAAACTTTACCCTGTACCACGAGTCGCTCGATCGACTCATTGCCACGCCGGGATACGTGTCCAAAAGAAACTCAGAAGTCGAGTTTGCACAATGGAAGACAGACGCTGCTTGATGCCGAGTTCCTGCAGTATGGAGACGTTTGTACGAAATTGATTCCACGATACCCCAAGCATTCTTCTCCAGCACCACATTTCGAGAGCGTCTATCTTCTTCCACTCGCTTTCACGCAGGGTCCACGTCTCCGCAGCGTAGAGGAATATAGGGAATATAACTGCTCTGACAAGCCGGATTTTTGTGGCTTTCGTTATATTTCGGTTCCTCCATATTTTCTTAAGCTTATCCATGGCAGACCTAGCTATCGCCATACGCCGTTTTACTTCCTCTGCGCCATTGTTTGTGATTAGCGCTCCCAGATAGATGTATGATTGGACCACATTACAGTTCGCAATTTGGGTGACTTCTGGCGAGTTGTTGTTGGCACGGTTGATAATCATCATTCTTGTCTTGTTGCGGTTAATTTTAAGGCCAAATGCGAGGCTGACACTTTCTAGCTTGCGTAGCAGATCTTCTATGCAGCGACTACTAGTAGCAAAGAGAGTGGGATCATCCGCGTATCGCAAGTTCGAGATCTTCAAGCCCCCGATTGCAAATCCGTCCGTCCAGTCCTCGAGAACAATTCTCATTAAGAGTTCTGTGTATATATTAAACAGAAGGGGAGAGATTATACACCCTTGACGAACTCCTGCACTGGGATGGAAATTGTTCGACAGTACGTCATCTGCTCTTACTGACGCTGTTCCGTCCTCGTATAGACGCCTTAGGAGGTGAACAAGATGTCTCGGCGTGCCCATATCCAACAAAGTCCTCCATAGTATGGGCCATTTTACGGAGTCAAATGCCTTTGAAAAGTCAACAAAGCAAATGTAAACCGGCTTGTTGAATTCCCGGGCTTTCTCTATAATCTGACGCAACGTCAGAATTTGCTCACGGGTACCTTTACCTTTTACAAAGCCCGCTTGTTCGGGTGCGATTTCCCTGGACAAGAAGTTCTTTAAACGTTCATTCATGATGTGGCGGTAGTTACTGCACAACTTGGTAGAACCCTTTTTATGCAACGGTATGAATACAGTGTGAGCCCATTTCTTCGGCCACGTCCCTGTCCGCCATATCTTATTGCACAGGGTATGAAAGATTTGGATACCATACTCACTCGAAGCCTTAATGGTTTCAATTGGGATAGCATCTGTACCTGTGGCTTTCCCATTCTTCAGGTGCTTTATCGCAGCTCTTATTTCTTCAAAAGAATGTCTGGCTCTGCTTCTTCATCCGTGGGTTCCGTGGGAGCAAAGCATCGCGACTGACTGCCCTGAAACAGCGACTGACAGTATTCCCTCCATGTCTCGGATATCGCATCTACTTCAGTCACTGTCTCACCCCGAGAGTTCTCAATAGCCCAAGTCTTAGAAGAAAGAGTTTTTGTGATGGAGCGGATTTTTTGATGGAGATCTCTGGTTTCATGTTTGTCAGCGTGGGCTTCAACTTCTGGGCATATGTTCCGGAGTTGGGTGTTAAGGTCTCGCCTGCAAGCTGCCTGGATTCGTTCAAAGTTCTCACGTAAGCTCCTAGTGCTTTCATTCTTCGTCTATCTTCAACAAGTGCCAGAGTGGTGTCGCTCATCCAATATTGCCGCTTGCGTATCTGTGTTAGTTGTTCAGATGTTTTGACTGCGCTCTTTAACAAATTCTTCGCTTTGTCCCACAAATGATCTAAAGTCTCTGTCCCCGGGTCTATATCTGTCCACTGGGACCAATTCTACTCAAGTGCTTCCAGAAACTTTGGGTTATACTTTATCTCGAGTCTTTTGTGTTTCACGAGTGTTCTGGCTGCCCTTAACTTCAACCGCAACTTACAGATTAAAAGTTTGTTGATCAGACCCACAGTCGGCTCCAGGTAGTGTGTGTGACTATTTCTAATCGATGGTTTCCACTGTGACCCATTAAGAATGTAATCAATCTGGTTACGATAGTTGCCGTCAGGTGAGGTCCAGGTATAAAGTCTCCGTGGGTGGTTTTGGAAGAAGCTGTTTGATATCACCAGGTTGTTATCGGCTACAAATTGTATCAGGCGTTCACCTCTTTCATTGCGCTGGCCTAGTCCGAACTTACCCACATTGTGGCTCAATTGGTAGGAGTTTGCTCCAATTTTCGCATTGAAGTCGCCTATAATTAAGAGAATTTCTCTGTGAGGGATCTTTGAGTTTCAAGTTCTGAGTAAAAGTTTTCCAGGTCGTCATGGCTTGCAGCGCTGGTTGGTGCATAAACCTGTATGATATTAAGATTCACTGGCGAAGCCTTGAGTTTAATGCTTAGTACTCTATCACTCACAGGTTCATACCCGATCACGCAGTTCCTCAGATGTTTTGGGAGAAGGAATGCAACTCCATTTCTGCTAGTGCTGTCATTGCCAGAGAAGTAAACGGCCAGTGAGTTTCACTTAGACCCACAGATGTTCAGCTCACATCTGATCAGCTCTTGCTCCAAAATATCAAGCTTCCCTGGTTGCAGTGGACCACGAACATTCTATGTGTCTATCTTTTGGATTTCTCGCATCCTCACTGAAGTTCCAGTAGCATTGTTTCCATGCGTTGCCTGGTTTCCCACATCCGTATGGCCGGTAGCCAATTTCTCACCATCTGCCCCCGACGCAGTACGGCGCCGGTTGCTAAGCGGATCGCAAGGGCCAACTAGATATCATACTTGATTGTGCTTCCATAACGACTTTCTTGGGAAGATAGTGCAGTGGTTTCCCCTTGCCTTCTGCACCAGACATTTTAGGGACGATTTAAATCCCCAGGCCGCTGGAGCCTCTTCTGGCTGGACAATTGTCCAGCCGGGTTGTATGGTTATACCGCCATTGCTCGGTCGCCAGAGCCTCGTCCGTTATCTAGCCGGGAGCACCACGGTGGCACGGTAGGCCACCGTCGCTGGCTATTCATACGAACCGCTAACGCGAGCAGGTGAGGATGACAGTTGGGCCAGATAAGATAAGAAATCTGTTCTCCCCTTTCTCCCCTAGTATTTATTTATTCAGTAATAAATATTCTATTCCTACCGAATACCACTCGTCAATAAATACAAAAATGAGTTAATATAATATGAGATGCAGTGAGTAATAAAAATATTTTAAAATGTTTGAAGCATTGTTAGTGTGTAGAACCTACGACTAATTTTAAAATCAGCATTATCGAATCAAGTTATGCAAAATTAAGTATTTTCGCGTACTTTAATACACTTGAAAAGTATAGAGCACAATTACATTAAATAATGTTCAATATTTTATTATTAAGTACAGGTGATAACCCTGATCTTGCCGTTTTTCTCTCCATAAACGCCCATCAAAAGTAAACACGTTAAAAATGTCTAGTGTGGCCACCTACTTTTGCACGTTAAATTTATCGCTGTTGTTATGACGTTGATGGGCGTAAGAATGACGATAGACGTTAAGCCCTAGTCTGGCCCCAGCATAAGACAGCCATGTAATAGAATGACACAGCCTTGAATAAAACTGGCTTGAAACAATGCTTTGCGTTGTTTTATGAGTCCTATATTTAAATAGATTCCATAAAAAATTGTTATACTTTTTACCTGCTTTTTTCTCTTGACATTCACAATTTTGCATATTTTCTCCTTTGTTCTGTTGGAGCTCCTTAATAGATGGCAAAAGACTTGCTTTTTCGGTTTACCATTGCCTTCCGCTATAGTCTGAGCAGATGGTAACTGACAAATCAGCTACTTCTTTAGATCTGTCAAAATTGATGACCCTTTCGTTGCAATGGTTGAGATGTCAGCTACTGCACCAAGGGTTCCGGTTTGTGTGCATGAACATGTCTGCCTGTATTGGTCTGGGTGTTTTCTAGGGCAAGTGACCCGGTTGTGGCCACCGACCCCTTTGTGGCCATTTAGAACTTCAAATCGTAATAACTAAGGCAAACACGAATATATTACTTTATGGTTTACGGGAATAAAACGTATATTATTGGCAGCACTGATAGCGTTAACAGCTTTAATTTGTCAAACTTCACTTCAATCCAATAAGTCATTATTTTTTGACGAGCGTCAATTGTCTTAAGTCTTAGCAAAAAGGCTAAGACTTGAGGGTTAGTAAACAATCATTATTTTCTAAATCCGTCTTATTTTTTAAAATGTTTATGTTAATCCTTCATACTAAATACACTGTCTAAGTGGTACTAATAATATTTTATCGCTATTTGTTTATTGAGTTTATGAGAGGTGGCCACTAATGGAAAAAAAAATGAATGAATTTTCCTATCTTTGGCCACATGACTGGCCATATGTGGTGCCCATATAACCCCACTTTTGGCCATTTAGTTTTTATCGTGATTTTTCAACCTAATAACTTAGCTATTTTTGTATAAGTAATCTATTCATTTTCAGAGTTACGGTTATAATGCCTCCATAGAAACCTAACACTAAAAAAATCGGTGTCGTAAAATGAAAATTGTTCCAGTACTCACCGCATAAAATAACATTAGCGTTGAACGCAATAAAGAATGGGATGCCCGTTTTCACTGCTAGTAAAGATTTTTAACGTACTTCGAACGATTTTCGAAAAAACCTTTTATTAATTTGAATTATCTGCTTTTTATTTTTGGTGAATTTTGATGGCCAGAACTGTCACATGACTGTGGCCAGAAATGGGGTCAATCTGGCCAAAAATGGCACAAATGCCCATTTTTTTTTCTTTAGGCTAGATTAATATATATTTAATCACTTTTTACAAGAAATATGTCCATGATAACAATAACTGTAAAATGATATAGCCTCAAAGTCTACAAAATTCTTAAAATGGACAAAACCGGGTCACCTGCCCTATGTATAATATGTATGTAAACACAACAAAATGTATATAAGTATGTTTATCAGTTGTTTAGTACCCATAATACAAGCTTCACGCATAACTTAGGGCTACATGGTGTTGTGTGAATGTCAGTGGATATTTATTTATTTTAAATGACATTTTCCATACATGTTGTGTTTTGTAATGAATATTAATACTATGACATTATTCATTTTGAATGTTTTAGAGGGAAGTTAAGGAGACTCCACCTGTTGTTATGAAGGGCGAAACGGGTACTCCAGTAGAAGTTACAGCTAATTTTGTATACTTGAAATTTGAAGAAAACAATGTTTTCGAATATGAAGTCAAGTATGATCCAGATCAAGACTACAAGTCTTTACGTTTTAAACTGTTAAATGGTAAGTGTATTATGTGGGTTAATAAAATTAAGATGTATTTGCTGGTACAATACAATTCACGAAAGAGTACCATGCGCAGATGTTTTTTAAGTCCCATTGGAGGTACGATATGAGGAACGGGAGGAATAATGTAAGAGCGGGGCGACGCCATTGGTCCGCGTTCGTCTCATGACATGAGTTGATTGAAGATTTATTTTTTATTACTAGTTAAAATTTCGTGTTTGCTGAGCCATTTGTTGAGATTCTCTATTTTATGTTGTTTCGAAAAGGCAGGCGAGAAGGAAGGTATATGAGTTTAAATATATTTTGTTCTTATTAAATATACTTGTTTGATTGTATTCTAGAGCATAATCATTACTTCAAAGAAAAAACATTTGACGGGACGACACTATATGTACCACATCGTTTGCCAGATGAAGCAACCAATTTGGTATCAACAAACCCCTTTGATAACAGTAAAGTTAACATATCTGTAAGTATACTTGTGAAATGAATCTATTACTGTGCTTTGCTTAGTTGTTTTATCTTCATTATGAAACATACGTTACAAAATGTATAAAACTTGTTATAAAATGTATGTCAACATTATACTTAAAAACTATTATGGGTTGTTTTTTAGAAAAACTATAGTTTTTTAGCTTTTATGCTACTTACTATAAAAATATTTTGTCTTTATAATTTCTTTGAAAATAA
Source organism: Leucinodes orbonalis (assembly GCA_019425675.1). Classification (NCBI taxonomy): domain Eukaryota; kingdom Metazoa; phylum Arthropoda; class Insecta; order Lepidoptera; family Crambidae; genus Leucinodes; species Leucinodes orbonalis. The sequence continues at coordinate 189,773 of PQWD01004108.1, forward strand.
AACATATTTACAGATAATATTTCGACGCACTCGACGTCTCAGCGAGATGATACACATATACAACGTACTTTTTAAGCACATAATGAAAGATTTGCAGTTGGTACGTTTCGGTAGGCAGCATTACAACGAGCATGCTGCCATTCAGATACCCCAACACAAGCTTGAAGTTTGGCCTGGGTATGATGTTTTTCTAAATAGTTCAATGTTTTTTTCAGATATCAAAAGATCCATGTAACAGATCTTTCAAATATCAAATTCACACATTCAAATATTATTCAACAGTAAATCAAATGTTAAAAGGTAAATTGAAAATATCGTCACATTTTTCGGGCCAACATACCTGGCAGGTATTGCAGAAAAACTATGAACATTGAGCTGGCGATCGGTTAACTTATACATGACCAGTGAGACAGGGTTTGCTTATAATTCCCTCTCAGTTGAGGAGATCTAAACAATGTTGCAAAGTCTTGCATTTTACATCTAAGTTAAAATATTACCTATTTTTCGACTAAGTGTTGGCTCCACGGCCTCACAAAGAAAACCGGCGTGAATAAGTGAGGTTATCGAATGCCAAAACCCTCTTTTACCACCCAATGTTTCTCCTTACAGGCAAGTGTAGATATACCAACCATTATTTAAACCTTATCTACTTACAATAGTTCTAAACCAATGAATTTCCATTATGGTCTTTGTTTACAAATATTTACGTTGCTAGTTAAAATGTTTATTCATTATTTTATATTTTTCAGTTATGTAACAGCAGTGGATGAGTATGAGGGTGGTCTCATGCTCACTCTGGACTCAACTCACAGAGTTCTCCGTACGCAGAGTGTGCTGTCATTCATAAAAGAGACTGTGCAGTCTGAAGGGGCGAATTGGAAGAAGGTTATGGCGGAAACATTGGTTGGCTCATCCGTTATGACCACCCACAATAAGAAGTTGTTCCGGTATGATGATTTTTATCTTGTTCTTATGCTGTTTAGCTATAGAAAAATATATTTACAAAAGCATTACAAATAAAACTACGTCTTTTCAATGCAAAGGCGAAATGATTTAATGAGCATGAAGCTTACATTGACTGTTAATACAGTTACAGTGGGAGAAACCATCAATTTTTTGCTCATCAACCATTCCATTTCGAGTTCTACTAGTTGGTAGACTCGGTACTAAGTCGTCTAGGTAGGTACCACTACAGTGCCAGATATCATCCAATAAAAAACATTTTATACTATCAGACTCATGATCAAGGCTACACTACTAACATGATTGTAAAATCCAATTACAATATATTTTCGTGCTCCTTAAGCAACTCGTGGATACTGGAAAACAGTCATTTATGAAATATTCCAAGCATCTTTTGTCGGCCTTCCCACTATCATACATAACAATGATGAAAATTAATTACTAATGATACTTTAAATAGTTCTTAAGTTCGAAAATAAACAAATTAAGCGGAAATAAACTTTGATTGTCAGTACTAATCATTACTGTATATTCCTTTACAGTGTTGACAGCATTGATGACACGATGACACCGAGGTCGACGTTTGAGAAAAATGAGAAGGGCCAATTAGTGAAGATTAGTTTTATTGACTATTATAAAAAGCAATATGGCATTGATATTATGGATTGGGATCAACCAATGCTTATTTCGAGGTATGTACAATGGGGGTGCCAATCACGGGGCAAAAATCGGCCCATCGCGTCAGTTAGGCAGAATTTTCATTTTATTTATTTTGGCACAAACAGTCATTATAAAAAATATATCTTTTAAACAATGACAATCATGTCGGTCGCTACATGTCATAATAAGATAGGTATATGTAGTGTGCTCGTGCTTTTGATTTTGTACTTTTCATTTTCAAACGCGTGTAGGTCTAATTGATATATATATATATAATATGGCATGCGACTCGGTCATTTTTTGGTTGACGTTTCTTCGTGATTGTGCATCTAGTTAGTTTATTATTTATTTAAAGTGACAATAAATAATAATTTGTGACATTTTAAGTGGAAGTTTCATGTAGGCATTTCATGTGTGCTGACTTGACTAATCATCATCATCAGCTCATTAAACGTCCCCATCGAGGGGCACGAGCCTACCCGTATAGGGTGATAAGGCCTTAGTCGTCCACGCGGGCCCAGTGCGGATTGGACGACTTCACACACAACCTTCGAATCTCTTCGCAGGCGTGGATGAAGGTTTCCTCACGATGTTTTCCTTCACCGTAAGAGCGTCGGATAACGTACATATATTTTTCGAAAATTCGAAAATGCATTGGTACGTGTCGGGATTTGAATCTCAGCCCTCCCGGTAGGAAGGCGACAGTCCACACCACTGAGCCACCGACGTTCTAATAATAATCAAAAACCTCTTTAAAACTCATCTTGTCTGCAGAGAAACAAAACACATGTCCGGTTCTGAAGCTCCCACTGACTTCATGATATGCTTGGTGCCGGAGCTATGTCAACTTACGGGGTTGACAGACTCGCAGCGTTCCAACTTTAGGCTGATGAAGGATGTCGCTACGTATACCAGGATAACGCCTAACCAACGTCATGCTGCTTTTAAAAAGGTACCTTGAGGAGTTTTTCTAAAAAAAACAATTGACTGTCTATTTGTAACTTAATAAAGATGAGAATTTCAGTGTAACACCCTGAACTTCGTGCGTTAAAAGAAAAAATAAACACTTTGCACTTAAATTAAGCGAATTTTTAGCTTTAGTTTTTTCGATGGTATTGATACTATCGGTAACTCTGTAAGCTTTAATACATTTAATTAAAAACACCCTTTTTGTTCTACTATTTAATCAATTTTAAGTTATTTTTAATTCAAAACATTAAATAAAATTGCCCATTTATGCTAGGGTAAGAATTAAATCAATTATGATTCGGTATTTTCCACCACTCGCAATAAAATACCAAACCATATTTTTATGTGTCGTTTCATTGATCACTTTTGTTTATTTGCAATATTGTATTTTTAAATACATTGAAACCAATAAATTCAGAAACCAATAATTTCAATTGATGATAGTGAGCAATCACATATCACTAATCTCATACAAAATGTATGGAAATGTCCCTTTTTGACAGTTTATAAAAAGTATGTCAACGATTAGTAGTGTCTAGTACCGAACACTTTGCAGTACATACAAAATGTGTTGAACAACGATGCCGCCCGATCCCGTCTGGCCGGTTGGGGTCTCAGCATTGCCTCGGAGACCATCAACCTTACAGCTAGGACTCTGCCTCCCGAGACCCTTTACTTTGGCAATAACGCCAAGGTACCCGGCAAACCTACAGCGGAGTGGAACAACGAAGTCACCAGGAATGCGGTTATGCAAGCCGTTGATATATTAAGATGGGCCATATTGTATACAGACCGCGATAAGGATGTAACAATGGTAAGGAAATATTAAATACTTTTTAATCTTCATTTCTTTTGGCTTTTGTGAGGGCTTGATGTCGTAGCGGTTAAAAAAATATCATGTTGAGAACCAATGCTTTACAAATTACTAATTAAGGACAAGTCAAGAACTATTTATGAAGACAATTTATGCACGGTCTTTCACAGGTAAAATCTTAACTCAGTTTTTAACCTGAGGCTAGATCTTGAGAGATCTTAAAAAGTAAGGTCAATAGATGATGAATCAGGAACAGCGTCTGTTAGCTGCGTAGTTTCTTCTCTTGCAACATATTGTAGAGTATGTAATGTAGAAAGATTGCTATACTCAAGGGATTTCTCTGCAATGAAGCGATGACACGAATGCATCCATCATTGTGAATGTGTGAAATAATTTATGTTTTCAGAATTTCCTTGACACATTGAAGCGTTCATGTCGGCCGATGGGAATTAATGTGTCCAATCCAGAAATGATAAGGTTACCAAACGACCGGACTGATTCTTATGTGGTGGCCTTGAAGAAATGTTTCTCGTCGTCACTCCAACTTGTGGTCACTATCTGTCCAACGGCTAGAGACGACCGGTATGCGGCTATTAAAAAAATATGCTGTGCCGACAACCCTGTACCTTCACAGGTAAGACAAAAAATACAACTGGTTAAAAAAATTATAGATTTTTCATATTTGATTTCAGAAGAGAAAATAAATATTGTTTTAATTTCATGTTGATTTTTTATATATTTCATACAAAAAGAGAAATGAAGTCAAAATGTTACAAACATGTATGTTTTAACTCATCACCGCAACATTTATTTCATAAAATTGTGTTACATTGTAAATAAACCACATTTTGTATTAAATAGTATACAGGATACAATGACTTAACTTAGTAATACCTACTGTGTACCATCCAGCTTTATATTTAGCTATAAATATTTTTCTTAGAAAATCATCCTTCATTGTGCAGGTAATAAACGGACGCACGATAATGAATCAGCAAAAGATACGCGCCATAACACAGAAGATCTTGCTGCAAATGAACTGTAAGCTGGGCGGTACACTGTGGAATATAAGCATTCCGTACAAAACGGCTATGATCATTGGCATTGACTCATACCACGACGCGAGCCGGAAGAAGCGAAGTGTTTGCGGTAAGGGAATTAATCAGAACTTCGTTCACAAACTAATTTAAACATATTTATCATCGTCATTATCAGGCGACCCCAAATAATTTTCACTTCCTACTATGAATAGAAATCCACATCAGCACACCCGCGCGCCTTATTAAATAATAATAAAGCATTATTTTGATATAATATCTATGCATGAAGCATAACAAAAACAGTCCAAAAAGATGATATTCTAGGCATTTTTTAGAGACAGGTGTAGAATATCATTGATCACAATCAAGTTAAGTAATAAAAATTTTAATAAAAGTCTAGGTTGTCTTAATAATAAAAACCTGGCTTTTATAATTCATCATTGAAAATAAATGTATGAAACAAAAACTTACAATGATGTATATTGTGTTATGTATAGTATGAAATCTTTATGGGGTAACAACAAAATAAATAAGCGAATACATTGTACAGCGTCGTGGCTTCGTACAATCAGACGATGACGCACTGGTACTCTAGAAGCGGTGTTCCAAGAGCGAGGACAAGAGATCGTCGACAGCCTGAAATCTTGCCTGTGGACTCTCTCAAGCATTATCTCAGGACCAACGGGCGGTTGCCAGACCGAATAATTATATACAGGTATGTCATTAAAAATGAAGGTAACCGCGATTGCGCTGTTTTTATTTCAAAGGTTGTCTGTGAAGTCGACCAATCCACACTGGACTCGCGGTGGACTGCGGCCTATACATCCTTTACGGGTAGGCACTCATTATACGTCCCTCGGTGGGACGTATAATGAGCTGATTTTCTTGATGATAAGTGACGATGACGCCCATGGACACTGAAATTCCTTAGCAGCAACTAGTGTACGCCGATTGATGGTAGACTCGTGGTACTTGGTGGTTGACTCGATGCTGAGTCGTCAAGGCAGGTACCACGCAGTGCCGGATATCGTAAGATACCTAACATCTGTTGTCTCGGGTGACGGTGCAGTGCAGCATTGATGGAGAATAATAAATGTTTATGATTCGTTGGTCTCCTTCAATGCCGCTCTGTCATGGTCAAGCGTATCGCTTACCATCAGGTGAGCGTCTTGTTCACTACGTAACATAAAAAATATATATAGCAAAGATGAAAAGTGATTTTGCGTCTCCGGTAAACTTACTCAGCGAAACATTGTTACAATAGTTTGCTGTGAGGTCTTTGAATGTATCAGAAAATTTGCGAAAATTTACCCTGTGAACGTGTAGTCCTATGCAACGGCTAAATATGAGATACAAAAGTCACGTGACGAGACTGGATTTAGAAAGCGAAGGATTAGAATATCTAGCGTCCGATGCGGTAGATTTATGTCCAGCTGTTGACTACAGTTGGTGAATAAAACGTTATAACTGGAAAGTTCTGGAATATTTTGAAAGCGCCAGGCAATGGATGAATGTGTTACAAGTCTGTGGCTATCTAAGAGGCTGCATTAAATTGTTTACTTTTTTTGAATGTACGTAAACTAATTTATTTGAAGTAAAAAATAATAGACGTTAAGTTACGAGAAGGCAACTGTAACTGTTGATACCAATAATTTAGGGTTAAACAGCTTATCTGTTATTGTTTGTTTTACAGAGACGGTGTCGGGGACGGTCAACTTAAGCTGGTCAAAGAGTATGAAATACCTCAAATGGAGATTTGCTTCTCTCTAGTCGGATCAATGTACAAGCCGACCCTGACTTACATTGTGGTGCAGAAGCGCATAAACACGCGCATCTTCATGAAATCCTCCAATGGGTTCGATAACCCTAACCCGGGGACTGTTGTTGACCATGCTATAACTAGGCGTGATTGGTACGTACTGGTTTAATTTATTTTCTTTATTTATAATTTATAATCGCCACTAACTATCATTTTTCGATCTAATCATGTCACGTACCAATGTGTTTTCGAATTTTCGAAATTATATGTACGTTATCCGATGCTCTTACGGTGAAGGAAAACATCGTGAGAAAACCTGCGCACGCCTGCGAAGAGATTCAAAGGTTGTGCGTGAAATCGGTCAATCCGCATTGGGCCCGCGTGGACGATTAAGGCCTATACACTCTTTACGGTTAGGCTCGTGCCCCTCGGTGGGGACGTTTAATGAGCTGATGATGATTAAGTATCATGTTGGACCTTGATATGAATTTAATAAAAAATAGTATCAGGCAAATTCTGAATTGATATTTGGCGATAGGCATGGTTAGCATTAATGGGACATATAATCTCAAACAAATGGGTTAATAAAGAATTTCTTCTAAGACTGTGTCAGGCATAAATTAAGGCCTTCGCAATTGACTTACATCTGTGGGATGTAAGTCCTTTACGTACCATGACTCGTTGCGTTGGGCCAATGTGTATTGGCGAGTTTATGTATTATGCAGGCTTTACCATGTACTTCAAAGCGGATTGGTTAAGGCCAAAGCGATGCTGATTGGGAGCTAATGAGTATCATACTAAGAATTTAGCCAGAATCAGTAACTCAATAGTCCAACCAAAGTATGAGATATTTTTTTCAGTCACTCATTCTATAACTGACCGTAGTTATAGTTGCTTACCACAGTTTCTGTCTCTTGTATTTATTATAATAATGAATATGAAAAAAATAAAAATATTCACTGACATTCCCACAGCGCCATCTAGTCCCAAACTAAGCATGAACCCGTAATATGGGTACTAAACAATAAACATACTGTACTTTTTTTGTAAATACATGAAAGAAAGAATGAAAAAAATTACATTGAAACATACATATTATTGTACATTGAAAATACCCAGACCAGTACAAACAGACATATTCATGCACACAAATGTTTGTACTATTGCACGGGGATTGAGCCCGGAACCCCGAGTAGCCGTCGTCTCAACCATTACACCAAATGGATCGTCAATATAATGCTAAAGTCATGCTTCAGTGAGCACCAATGTGTGACCCTTCTGTTTTTTTTTCAGGTACGACTTCCTCATTGTGTCGCAGAAAGTGAACCAAGGTACAGTTACCCCAACGCACTATGTAGTTGTCCACGACAACAGTGGCATGACGCCCGATCAATGCCAAAGGTTGACGTACAAAATGTGCCATTTGTATTACAACTGGCCGGGTACAGTGAGGGTACCCGCTCCGTGTCAGTACGCCCACAAACTTGCCTCGCTCGTAGGGCAGAATATACACCAGCAACCATCGGAAACGTTATCTGATAAGTTGTTCTTTTTGTAATTTGTTATTATGTGTACGTAACAGACAGCTATTTTTTGGTACGAGTAAGAATAATTCTTTGACAATAACATATCGATTCGAAAACAGATTATGATTATGAAGAAATTACATTTTTGAATATTATGCTAGTTAACAATCGTAATCATAAGATTAATTGATTATGATATTGATTTAAATAGTAGCATAGAGTAAACATAGTTGCGTTTGCAAAAATTTTTTTTTTTAAATAGATATTTTTTATAGCTTTCATTTTTGAACGGCGTCCGTCTATGCATTTAAAACTCTTTCCATAACGCAACACCAGACAAAAGGTATTTTGCTTTATCACGTCTACAGGCGCACTGTTGCACTTTTAATTTAACTGTAATGTTATTTAATATTTACTCTGTATTTGTGTTCAAGTTCTATGTATCCCACAGATTTTGTGATATGAATTGAAATAGGGTATGTCACTACTCATTGTACCCTAATTTCTGATCATACATTATAAAATAAATTTATGTCCATGTGTAAGACATTTTCCACTATTACTTAGATATAAAATATGATTTGACATTGAAATTATATATTACTAAAGATACTGAATGATCCAATAGGGTTCAAATTATTTTTGTACGTTTCAAGTGATAAATTGTCGTTAGTCTTAAGAAACACATACCTGACTAGTATAGACTAGGTAAACATAGGTGTAGATAAGTTCCGAATTTTCAACAGTTGATTGTCATTTTTATTAGATGCGTAATTCATTGTTTAAATTTAAACATTTGGCTATTAGAATAGTGAAAAGACTATAGTAATAAATTAATTAATAGCTAAATAATAAAACCAGTGATACCTCATGAAATATTACTGAATACATATATTTTTCTAGAACACGTTGTTTGAACTAGCTCAATTATGGCATTCCGCCGTAGTAAAGTAAGAATATACAATATTGGTATTAACAGATGATAAAGTATATTATACATTATACAAGTCATCATATCGCATCGAGGTATTGCAAAGTTAGCCCTGCCCTGTCGGGGTCGCGTTGGTCCAGTGGGTATTGCCGGTTGGCCAGAGATTATTTTGTTCGGTAAAACTAAAACACTCATAGTATTTAGTAGGGACTAAATCATCATCTTTACAGCATTATATATGTATCAGCCATCTGTTTGAATTAGCTATCTAATTGGACGCCTAGGCCGTTCGTTAAACGCCGGCATTAAATTTAACCAGATGGCTGCGACATATCCACTGCTGGTCGAAGGCTCCTCCTAATGATTTCCACGCAGTCGATATCCATTTGCAACCCGACACCTTAGCCAAGGCATGGGCCCAATTTGTTGGAGGCCGGCTTACGCTTGTTTTCCCGTTACGTGGACGCCAATCAAGAACCGTTCCAACCCATGGGCTATGCAAAAGGTACGCACTAGATGCTCTACCAGGATCAGCATACTGAAATAGCAGCCCACTTCAATATGCAAATATGTCACTTTAATTATCCTGCATATGTCCTCGTTAAGGTTCTTTTCGCGTAGTGAAACACCTAACCTAGCCCTTTTCTTAGCTCGTTGAACATCTTTGCGATTATTCAAAAGACCCTTAGAGATCGACTCGACTACCTCTCGCTTCCGTAAGTTCTAACTGGCAACACACGCAGGTCAAAGAACTTCCTTTTAAGACACTAGGTATTTTGGACGAATGATCTCCTTAACTTCCAACCCTAACCCTACCATCCTATTGAAACCTCCTTTTCGGGACCTACCCATTTGGAACACTTGTTCTGGGTGCATTCGTCTACAACTTTGAGAAGCTGTTCTCAGAACTGATATGTGCACAATATAAATATTAGACATGAAATTACTGGGGTATAAGAGGCTAACATCTGTTGTCTCCGGTGGGCGCAGTGCGGCATTGATGGAGAATAATAACTGTTTATCAGTTGGTCTCAATCAATGTGGCTCTGTCATGGTCAGGCCTATCACTTACACTCAGGTGAGTGTCCTGACCGCCCTGTACACTTGTGTCCTGTAACATAAAAGAGACTCGTATTATTCATGTTCATTTTAGGACCTTCTTGTTGCGAAGTTATGCCTAGGGAATTGAACATCATTATGCTCAAATCCCTAGGCACTGATACTAGACTAGACACTGCCTAGTCCTAGTAAAAGTAGGTACTTATTCAAAGTGACTTATTCATAAAGTTATTAGACATGACCTCCACAAATTTCTTTAAGAAGTTTCGAACCAAATCCGGATTCGCCGGAAATTAAAGCGACCTAGGCAATTGTTGTAACCTTTATTGTATGTAGAGATTTGTCTCATATGATGCAGTCCAGGTCACAAGAAATCATTTCATTTATGTTTATAAAGTTATAAAGGTACAATAAAGGTTACAACAGTGTGCTAATGTTTATAATATAAATGTTAAAATAAAAATATTTTGACGTAAAGCCCATTATTTAAGGGGAAAATAAATACTTATAATTGTTAAAGTTTCAAAATGTTTAGACATAGTTTCTCTTTATAGTGTAATTTATTTGTGAGTAAGTCAATAAGTAATGAAAGGTTTCTTATGATTCTCCAGATACTATAAGAATAAGAAACTGTGATTTCATTGTTCCATTACTGCTTTTTAATAATATTGTCGATATTTTCTCTATGACAGATCTATCACAGTGTATGATGACTTCAAGGCTCATAGATGTTATGTATATTATGTCGAACAATAGCTATTGAAATTGCTTAATTGATTTATTAAGAAAGTTTTGAATTTGGATAATAAGTCTAAACGTCAGTTTTTAATTACTTAGTTTATAATGATTTTGTGACCCAATTAGAAGGTCATGAATGTTTGTATACCTAATTGTTTTCAAGCACTTAAAAATATCATCGTGTAGTGAAGCACAGACGATAAGCAATCAGACTGATGCTGATTTCTAAATTAATAAACCGCCACATGTATTTTACATAATTTGAAAACTTTCTTTTCCTGACTTTACCTTAGTGTGGTATGGATGAAACCATTTTTATACATAAGATTGTTCGACGTTTAGCCTCAATCTCACCTGGTTGTAAGCGATGACGAGGCCGATAGTGATTACAAAGATTCACATTGGCCTCGAATATAGAGCGTCGGTGGCTGAATGGTGTGGACTGTTGCACTCATACCGGGAGGGCTGAAGTTCAAATCCCGCCACGTACCAATGTGTTTTAGAATTTTCGAAATTATATGTACCTTATCCGACGCTCTTACGGTGAAGGAAAACATCGTGAGGAAACCTGCGCACGCTTGCGAAGAAATTCCAAGGTTGCGCGTGAAATCGTCCAACCCGCACTGGGCCCGCGTGGACGACTAAGGCCTAAACACCCTATACGGGTAGGCTCGTGCACCTCGGTGGGGACGTTTGATGAGCTGATGATGATGATATCTAGTTTGTAAATATTTGGAAACAGCTGCAGAGGGTATTCCACTAGCTAGTGGTGCGAACCAGAAAAGACGCAACTATTTCCCTCTAGTTGTAGAATTTAGTGGGCGACTAGTGGTGGTTGGTGACAAAAAGTATAGAGTGAAAACAAGTTCATTAAAGACATGTAGACAAAAGCGACATTATGCCGGTGATCCAAACTTTAAAGCCAACGAGACTTGTTTCCCTAGCTCTTCATTCCCCTGAATTCAAAGCGTTTAGCTGGTATTTGACAGAGCCTAGCGATACCACAGGTACTTCACTGGTCGGACTTTTGCTTGATATATTTGGTGTACCGGTGTAAAGTATCGTGGATCACTGAAGGGGATACCAAGGTTTTTGGTTTTGGACTTAACTCAAGTACCAAAGTTGTGGTTCCAAGAGAGCTTCATATATAATAATTCGTGGTGGTTGTATTTGCATTTAAAAAATTTGGAGTCAAGTTGTTATTATCGTGGAAAGGTTTAAAATAGAGCTCTGCTATCCGTTATTTGGATTTTGGCAATTGTATTCTAATTTGACGTTATCACACTTTTCGTACTTGTTGAATATTGATAAGCTTCAAGGCAACTTGTACTCGTACTTATGACGTACATTATCAACGTCTATCTCTCTCTTCAACCTATAGCAGTCCAATGTCTCTCTACTTTGTGTAAATTTTTTATTTTTTATAAGCTACAAATTTGTTAAAGATTTCCTTTTTATTCAAATTGTATTGTTAATACTTAGATACTGTATGTTTAGATTTAAGTTGCCATAATAAGGACTTATCTTTTTTTAGGATTATGTAAATCTTCCATTGTTAATTATTCCGAGTTATTTCTCTAATTGATTTTGAAAAGTATTTTGATCTAAAAGTTGTTTTACTTCGCCTTTTGTTTTTTAATTTGTTTGTCTAACAACTGCAATATCAAATTTATTTATAATTATATACCAATGATGTAAAAAAAAATAGATTCGTGATATGTTCACGAAACGACTGAAAAATGTGATTCGAATGCAGCGACAGCACACATTCACATTTATTTCAAATGAGCGTACATTTGCCTAAACAAAGAGCCTACACCTGTATTCTCTTTGGCGGTTCGTTTTTGAGGCACGGGTGGCGTATCTACCTTTAAAAATATACAGAATATCATTGGTTCTATGGCAGATTTAACTTTTAGTAACGAAACATGTATTAAAAGAGTTCAGAGTCAGAGAGAGAGTCAGTTGACTTTATAGTTTGGTAATGCCATAAAAATGCATGGAAATAAGTCGTTTTGACAGTCAACATTATAGTATTCCATGAATTAACAATTCTTTGTGACATGTAAAAAAATCGTCAAATACAAGTTAGTGATCACATGTAGCGTAATAGCGACAGTAACCATAGTCTGCCTTTTTGCTATATTTTAATTAATAAGAAAGCTTAATGAGAAAAATCTTTGCTTATATAGTGCCTGCAAAAATTCATCGCTTATTCAGTTCCTGTAATTGGTTATAATATAGTATGTATGGGTTCAAACAAATTCTTTGTTTAACCTACGTAGTAGGGTTAATCTATGAAAGCTTTTATGCAAATTATACTTTATGTTGGTATCTAACACAGTGCAAGTCATGATTCTGTGCCATGTTTAATACATAGAATTAAAACTTCAGTTTCGTGAAGACATTTCATGTTTCTCTCTATATTAATGATATTTTGTTTGTATTCATAATTCCCACCGTTTTCTTTGTAACCAGGAAAATCATTTTTAGAGTTGATTTATTTTTGTTAAATCTTAAGTGTTATCTTAGATTATTATTTTTAAATAAACAAATAAGTATAATGAGAAGTTTTTTTTCAAATTCCTAGAAAACTATGTATAAAATAGTTCGGGGACAATCTCAAATGCGAATTCGGAACATAATAAGAAAAAAAATCCGAATCCAAAATTGAGAATTTCCTTATATTACGTAATTCATCTTTTTGTTATCGAGTGGATATGTATTTTTTAGATTCCTAAAAATATTTCACCTCTATCGCTCTTTTAGAAAGAGGTCTTTTTTCGGGTGGTATTGGTTAGACAGTTTTTGTGGAGCGGCCCAAACGATGGTTCATCTTATGTCATGTCCTGCGTGCCCAAGCAGCTGCTCTTAGCAAGATTTAATGACAGCTGTAGCTGCTACAGACAACGCTGTCACCGAAGCTAGCTTTTGGGCTTCTTTGGTTGGAAAGGTTTTTGCCATCGATACGCTAAGAAGAAGACTGCACCCACCAAAGGTAAGACGAGAGACGGGACCGAGGTGCTACACACCATTAGCTCGCTACAAGCTTCTCGATGAGGATTGACTACACCGATGATACCTACTAGCATAAAGCTAATACCATCAGCGGGCGATAAGAAAGTCACCACTCTACGCCATTATTATAGTAATATTACGACCAGCCCCTGCTTTGCACGGTTGCAATGGTGATATTCGTAATAGGCACGCACCGCTTCCTCGGTGGGCCGGTACCGCCGCAAACGCTACGTACCGCAATTTTAAAATATATACCTAATGTCTTCGAAAATATTCATTTAAATCATATGCTGTAAAGGGCCTTATTTATCTATATTAAATCAACAATGTAGGTATTTAAGTTATTTAATTGGATAGGCATTCATGCTGTATCGGTTAAAATGGCTTAAAAAGTAAATGACAAAACAATGTTATTGTGGGATATCCATGAGAGATAAACATATACCATCGCGGAGATTTCTGTAGACCCAGTACATTTTTTGAAAAATCTTGCTGCGTTTGCATTGTAGAAGCGGAAAAAATTAAATTATTTACGACATCACCTAAGAAACCTAAAAAATAACAGTATTTCTCCACGAGCGTCGGCAGCTCAATGGTGTGGACTGTCGCCTTCCTACCGGGAGGGCTGAGGTTCAAATCCCGCCACGTACCAATATGTTTTCGAAATTTCGAAAATATATGTACCTACGTTATCCAACGCTCTTTCGGTGAAGGAAAACATCGTGAGGAAACCTTCATGCACGCCTGCGAAGAGATTCGAAGGTTGTGTGTGAAGTCGTCCAATCCGCACTGGGCCCGCTTGGGCGACTAAGGCATAATCGCCCTATACGGGTAGGCTCGTGCCGCTTGAGCTTATGATGATGGTAATGATTTCTCTACTATTTCATGGGTGCTATGATACATATAAAACCTTCCTCATGCATCACCCTATCTGTTGAATAAACCTCTTCAAAATCCGTTGCGTAGTTTAAAGGTTTAAGCGCACATAGGGACAGAAAAAGCGACTTTGTTATATACTATGTAGAGAAACATTTCTACATGAATCGACCGAGAATTATTTATATTTTACCTAACTGGCCAATTATACAAATCATGACTTTTAATTCATTAGAATGAGATAAAATGGCATTTAATTGCATTATACGTTTACGGCCAAGTTCCTGACTCACAGTGACAATATAATAACCTTAGAACAAAAGAGTGACGCAAAATGCCTGTAATCATTTACATTGACGGCTAATCTGCAGATGAGAACTAATCTGTGCCCGAAATATTTCGCCCTAATTAGCTGCAATGAAGTCTGTGCCTGCGGCGACGCGTGACAGGACAGCCGAGTGGCGCGCACGCGCTCTAGACAGATGGGAATTAGACAACAACGTACCGTAGAACTCGGTCCGCAATGATCTATCGTGATTTTACAAGATTCATCATCCATTGCCGCATTTGGCCGTAGTCTTCCTTTCTTGAAACAACCATTGCAATCCATGATGCGCGCAATGCAGTTCGTTCGCAAATAAAGCTCTTAATAGTATAGATTCTGAAACAGGCTCACTATTACTCACGGTTTTGCAATTTGAAATTGGTGGGAAATTCTTTGAGTTGATTTCGTGGCTGAAATTATTGGTTGCCAATTTGGAGTATCTCTAGAAATTAGGTCAACAATTTCAGGTGTTTTATAAGATTATTGGTTTGCGTGTTCGCCCATAGGAATCAGGGCTTGAGAACATATACCTACTCGTTAGATATTAAACTTAAAAGTGTAGATAACAAAAAAGGAGGAGTTTCTCACCCTTGTTAGCTACATGGAATACAATTGTGAAAAGTTTATATTACAATGGGATGACCACTTGGACTATCTAACCTATCTGTTAAGGTCGCTACAGCAGAAGGTGCACGCTGACTTGCTTAAATGCACCCTTTGTCGCAAAATGTAGAAGCGAATGTCACCTCTTGGAGAGAAATTTTCGGAACCATCACAAAAACCTTACGTATATGGAGTA
The DNA here is from genome assembly GCA_019425675.1 of Leucinodes orbonalis. NCBI lineage: Eukaryota > Metazoa > Arthropoda > Insecta > Lepidoptera > Crambidae > Leucinodes > Leucinodes orbonalis. Next base: position 205,250 of record PQWD01004108.1, read on the forward strand.
TCCTTCGTGATGCGTTTGCCATAATTTCTATGCTTGGAAGGCGTGTTGAAGAACTGATTGCAGAAAGAACCTTATAAAGGTTGGGTTTCATGAGCGAACGTTACTACCCGATATCTTCCTAATGTTTGTCCCTAGTACCAACTCGCTCATGGTGAAGATGCATTAAAAAAGTCTTTAGAGTATTCTTTGGGCTTATTACCTAACTATTTTTATAGGAGCTTCAGACAAATTAGGTAAATGCTGTGCTCCCCAAGGTCATGAGGGAACGATTTTTTATCTCCGATGTCTTTCTAAAAGAAAATTACATTTCATCTGTGTATATCAGGGGCGTACCACCATCCTTTAAAAAGAAATCTCTCTGGAAAATGTTTGAGAGAATTTAAAATCTAATTATTCAAATTTGTATTGATATAAAGCCAGTGATGTCTGTCGATCGACAATTTTTGCCACAAATAAAGTGGTACTTAGGACTTCATAAATAAATCCTAAGTACGCGATGATTAAAAGGTAGGTACTACTTCCTGCTTTTGGTCTTAAGTATGATGATTTTTCATCGGAGTAAGTTTGGCTGACGGGTGCTTTGGATTTTATCTACCAATCTATACATTGATGATTGATAACATCGCCATATACGTCCATTGCTGGAGAAAAGCTTTCATCAACGACAGTTTCACTATATTTAGGTATTTCAGACAACCCGCTGCTTTGTTCCAATGCGTGATAGCAAGTCCCAAGAACTTTGTTTTATATTCAAGTGGATGCGTCATGTAATGTCTTGGGACCTAAAAGATGGATCTTTGGTAAGAAACTTTACGTTTTCTTCCCCTCCCTATCTCTCAATGGCAAATGACTTTTCAGCCCCTTTATAAATTGTCAATGTGGATAGGTAGGTAACTTCAAATATGAATATATTTGAAGTTACATATCCACATTGACTAAGTTCTGGTATGCCCAAACTATTATATAAGTCGTCATAAATCTGCAAAGATCGATGTTATACACGCAATATCAAATTGGCACGTATCCAACGATTTGCTGTACAAAAACATAGGGTTGGTCTTGTAACAAGCGTGGTGCTACATCGATAACAAACTCCTAGCTCGCCAACCCGTGGGCTGACGTAATCTATGTCGGTCTCCACCTCGGAACAAACTGATATACCGACAGCGTGTGTGGGTGTGCTGCGTTTAACGAAAGAGCGGCAGTCCATCAGGAGTGAGAGGGACACCGCTATACAGAGTGAACGGTGCGGAGCAATACGCAGCCCGTGGGAAATGCACAGTAGTGGTCAGATCAGACCGCGCGCGCGCCGGCCCAGTGCACGTATTATTGTATTGGAATCTCTCTCACTTAGAGCAGCTTAACAGCTCAACTCCTTCAACAGGATTTCACCTTTACCTCACGGCTACAAGACTCAATTTAGGTTGTACGTTTTGATTGTATTACGGCATTGTAATTTTGACGTGTGCTATATAGGTAGTTGCGGCGTGTATAATACGATGAATTTTTTAGCGATCGATTGAGGTGGATTCTGCGGTGGGCTTCGGTTGGGATGCAAATGTGGTGTTTATGATGTTCACCGCACACGCCTAGTAAAAAAAGTTACTCGGCTATCGTACGAAAGCGGATGTTCTAATGTTGTTTTGTTAGGCTTTTGAACAATGAAAGCTGATTAAAGAAGAGATATGTTAATGTACATTAGATATGTACAATAAGGCAGAGGCTCGTGATTATAAATAAGAAAATTACGCACTGGATTAAATGATAAAGGGTAGATATTGATTCAGGTCTTTTTGTATCGAGCCATTGTGGTATGTATATACCACAATGGCTCGATACAAAAAGAACCTGAATTACTAACACTAAACAACGGATAAACATACATATATACATTTTTTTTTCGTAAATACAAACAAACAAACATGTTCATGCACACAAATGTTTGTACTGCCCGGGGATCGAACCCGGAACCCTTGATGTTGCGGCCGACCTCTCAACCGCAACACCAAATGTCTCAGATATCATTATTTATACAACAATGTAAAAAATATCAAATAAAGATTTTGTATAATGATATAAATACCTACCCACAATCCAGAAATAAAACGGGTACCTAACTATTGAGTTGAAAGTTACCAATTTCCTATCATAGACCTCCCTAGTGCGACGTAAGTTATCCCTTCGGACACTGCATCAGACTTTCATTCACAACCACTAATGAGTTTCAATTCATTAAATGCGATGCGTTGAAGCTTGTCAGCGATTCTTCTAATTATCACAGCATCTTTTACACTGACCACCAAGTAAGCGGTATTGGACGATCTTAACACTAAGAAATAAAGTTCAAAATCTTTACTCTGGCTAATCTTGATGTTGGTAAGTCTATACAAATATTCGTCACGGTGGAATAACGATAAAAAACAAACGGTCCTGCGCCTTGTGAGGGCTAATTAAGATATGTATCCGATGAGACCAACCTTTTCCTTTGGTACACTATTGTCCAAACTAATGTTCGAGGGATTGGACGGGCTATAAAGGGATATAAGGGTTATGTATCTTGTTTTATGTGATGTTAAAGGATGTACTTTGATTATGGTACTAGGTTATAACGGGACAGAGTATTTCGGTAATGTCTTTATTATCAGGATTAAGCTATTTCTGCTAGTGTTTTGTTGTCGATTTCTTTGCTTTGCAACCTTTGGAATTGTTAAAAAAGAAGATACGATTGTACTCTACGATTTTAATAAAGATATTTTTGATGTATGTTATCAATGAAATGTAAGACCCAAAAGTGTATTACCCAAGTTTAAGTCCGTTTTCTAGTCAAATAATATGTCGCACTGCATTGTTATTGGAGCGTCGGTGGCTCAGTGGTGTTGACTGTCGCCTTCCTACCGGGAGGGCTGAGGTTCAAATCCCGACACATACCAATGTGTACGTTATCCGCGCTCTTACGGTGAAGGAAAACATCGTGAGGAAACCTTCATGCACGCCTGCGAAGAGATTCGAAGGTTGTGTGTGAAGTCGTCCAATCCGCACTAGGCCCGCGTGGACGACTAAGGCCTAATCACCCTATACGGGTAGGCTCGTGCCCCTCGGTGGGGACGTTGAATGAGCTGATGATGATGACATTGTTATTAATAATATTTTATAGACGTAAATATGCTTTCGTTAAGTGGAGATTATTTATCTGTGTAGAAGACTCATCATAATATTGGTAGAGACGGTAGTTAAAACGATAAATTTCTTCCTTTGTCGAATGGGGTTAGGTTTCTATCCTAGTGGCGTGCACAAATATTACAAAATTAATCACTTTTATCAAAAATGATTGAGTACTGTTGTCGACTGCAGGTTGCATATTTAAAAGATGTAGGAAAAATAAGGAGAGATCTAACTTATATGTTGGCGATTTTCAGGTTTGTCGGAGAACACAGGATGCACTACTATTTGCATATACTGAATGCACGCCACTGGTTGATATAGATATGAATTGTATATTACCTTTAGTATAATAGTTAGTACCTATAGTTTCTATGTATAATATGTATGTATTTAAAAAAGAATATAAGTATGTTTATCCGTTGTTTTTTAGTACTTATCCATATTATAGGCAAATGCTTAGATGGCGTTATGTGGATGGCAGTGGATTTTTATTAATAATTATTATCACAGATAATATAATACTGTATTATTATTTAAAGTCTTAAAATTATTTGTGTAGCAAAATGCTACTTTGCATGCATTAAATAAGTGGGTATCAGAGATCAGGACAATAGAAAGGGAAATACGATAACTTTATGTTATTGCTTGGCTGTGATCAATTATTTTTAAATTTGTAAACACCTTGTTTATCTTACTTTTTTTAAATATCGTCCCCGCTAATAAGGGTCCAAGTGTCATGATGTTCGATTAAGTAGATTTCGTATGAAAGCGTACCAAACACTTAAAATATAAATCGGGATGTAATTACACACAGTAAAAGAAGCAATTTTTATATTGTCTCCAAAGAAACATTGATTAAATGTCTGATTAAAGCTACACATGTAGTTAAGGCTCGGTAAGGTAAGGCGCCCGCGGCTTGGATTCCCACGGCAAAGCGCCTCGGGCTGTGCTGAAACTGTCGAGGTGCGGTGATTACTAAAGAATAGCAAGTTCAGACGGGCCGCAACCTTTAAGGTTACCAGCCTGGCAGCTAGTAAATAGCAATTTTTACCGCTTTTTTACTTTTGCTCGTCTGGTGGCTTGGAATTTACATAGGCTGGTTTTAAATTTGATATAAGGGAGGGGTTATTAAACAAGTTCCAGGACAAAGGGTGGGACAGGCAGTGAAATCACTGGATTCTCTGTCTTACCATTTGTATGTAATATGTTGGCAATTGCACTGTGGTCACTTTTGAGGGTGTCTGAATATTTGTTCCATAATATCTGATTCGTGATGATTAACCGTGAAAGGACAAATGGCTTAAGCTGTAATATCCTAAATGTCAGTAGGAAATTTGAAAGAAAATATGTATCTCCGAAACCGAGGTTTATTCGAAAAAGGACTACTGCAAGTAAAAAAAAAACAATACGCATCAGTTCGCACAGAGGCATTCTGTTTATACAGACACTGCAGGGCACCTCATGCCTCAGATATTTATAGCGTCTCTGACCTAGACTTAGAATTGCATTCGAGAAGAACTTCAAAAATGAACCTAAACACAAAGGGTTGGGGATCACGTCGATTGCTCCGCCGCATCGGTGTTAGAGGTCAGACTACCGAGTGAATAAAATTATAACTTACATTTGCCGTGAACTTTGTGCGTTTGTCAGATCGAGTTATACTCGTAAAACAAAACGATTAAGTTGTAGGTACTTCACAGTACAGGTTTATGGTTACGTATGTTTCTATCATCATCATCATTACAGTCTAAAATGTCCACTGCTAAACGAAGACCTCGCCTAATGGTTTCCACTCCGACTCATCCCTAAAAGTTGACATCTATCTGTTACCCGCCTCCTTGACCTGGTCATCAGTATATCAGATGTTTGATGTTGTCTTCCGATCTGGAGGGTATAGGTCCAAGTTCCGCCACGTACCAATGTATTTTCGAAATTATATTTACGTTAATCCGACTGCGCACACCTGCGAAGAGATTCAAAGGTTGTGCGTGAAGCCGACCAATCCGCACTGGGCCTTCGTGGACAACTAAGGCACACCCTTTATGGGTAGGCTCATGCCCCTCGGTGGGCACATATAATGAGCTAATGATGATGAAAAATATGTAAACATTTACTAAATTGCAAATAGACGGATTAAAGTGATGATTCGTCGGTCTCGGTTCATAGTCGGTGATATCGATCAATATGTATTGCGTTTGGGATGCTGGTTACGGCAATTTATTTTTACAGCTATGTTGTTAAGCAAGGTATTTGCCTTGCAGTGGGACGTATATGCTTGTAGACTAAAAAAATAAGCAATATATTGAAGAAAGCGATATCCTTTTGGAGGCATGTCGCCATGTGTATGACAATCTCATCTAACGATTTATATCTCGGACGACACATAATGTACGGCGCGTCGCATCGACGTCTGTACATGACGCATGCCTTATTTATACAGGCTCTATCGTGTGATGAAGCCAGGGTCGGATCAGGGGTAGGAAACGCTTTTGAATATAGCCGTAAAGTCCAGTGCTGGATCCTTCTTTGAAGGTTGTCACCATCGCCTTTGGAGATAGGACCGTGAAGTATGAAGGTCTTGATCCCATCCCCTTTTATATGGGAAATAATAAAAATGACACTATTAATTTCGACGGCTGGACGGGATGATAAGATGTATTTAATAAGTTAATTAGTATCGTTTGTAAATATAAAAATTTACGTGAATAAGTATGAAGTACAATAGACACAACAAAAATCTGAATTCATTTACAAACATTTAGAGACAATCATTGTTTAGTTTGATGTTCAATAAACGATACAGCGACAAAAGGCTGCATTTTACTTTTTACTTATTAACCTTCGAATATCCTTCATTACTAACCTTTAAAAATCATAACGAGTGTTTCTAAATCGTTACGTATCGTGCCTGGCAAGTCGATTGAGCATGGCATGCAAGCATGTTTTTTATCTTAAACGTTAGCAATCAAGCAAAATGTCCACCTGGTGGCAAGTGAAAATTATCGCCTATAGTAAAACAGAAAAATCCCACAACAACAATTTCAGAAGTTAGCAACTGCGAAAAAATATTTATAAATCCAGAATCTTTAATTGCTTGTTTTTCATGAGCCATTTTTCAAAGCTTTGTCGACACATTTTTTCGAATTATTGATGTTCATTATTGGTTCATCTCTATACAGATGGACAAGTTAACCCTCCATGATAGTCCAAAAAATAGTTCTTATTAAATAAATATCCGAAGCCGCTTGAATCCGTCCCTGGCCCTTCATAAAGGGCGCCGCCACAATAACAGGATGACAGCCATTGAAAGCACATGTACTCGGCCATTCATCTCGTGTACCAAGTAATGGCGATGGTTACCCATAATTCCTATGTAAGATTCTTTGAGAAGTTAACGTTGCATTCAGGCAAAATTTAATGTGTGTGTCTTGAATAACGCTTATTTTAATTCTTGGAATAAATTCAAATATATGTTTTCGATGTGGGGGGACCGAGCATGTAGTTTTGGTGACAAAAGGCGATCTAACCTGGTGGTAGTTTATGCTGCAAATGGTTGCAACATTTGCTAATGACGCCAGTACTGATCGGTTTACGGTCTATAGCCCCTAATAATGTATGTCAACTGTGAATTTTCAGAGATGACTAGAAAGCTATGTAAATATGTATTCCTTCAATGAATTGACTTTATTTATATTGCAAGATGGAATAGATACGTCCAACGCTACTCATCCCTTAAGAGTTGTGCCCTGTCACTATATTTTCTTTATTTATGAAATTTACTTGAAGTTAAAGATCGTGTAGTATAAAGGTACCGCTATTAGAGCGTTAACTAAATAGTTATATATTAATTATGTTTGTATTGCTAACTTCGGTAACTACCTAAAAAAACTATCATAAAAAAATACTTCAACATAAACACTAAAATGTTTAAACAATCTCTAGCATAGGCTATTTATGCATGAACTCTCTTAAATTTAAAAAGCTCTTTGCATAAGATAACACCTACTACGAGATAAGTTTTCTTTATACAAAACGAAGATGTCCTGCTCAACGTTTTACCACAGATATTTACATAAAAGACAAATATCGCATTCTACATAAAACCATTTACATTCGGTCCACGTAATCTTGTGTGCAAACATTTAAAACTAAATAGGAAATAGCGACCCGCCCGCCCATAGTCAGACCACCATTCTGCATTATATCCGAAGTGTCACCAACTATTCATAACACCTCAAACACCGCAAAATAATTACAATATATTTTCGATCTAACCACGTATAAGATGTTGGCATTAAGGTCCTTTTTGCGGTAACAATAAATACTAAGGAAAGCCGCGAAGGCACCCTATGGGGTTTCCGTGAATGCTCGTTATTTTGGTGTCTTGCTGGTATGAAGGAAACGGAATATTCTGTGCGGTAAGTTGACAGGCGGTTTGCTATTTGCAATTGTGACAGGCCTTTTGTGTCGGCTTCATTTGGGGACGCAATGCTATACTGTTAATTGTAATAATGTCTTTGCTAGTGGTTTTTGTTGACGCGTTTGTGTTTACCACCTACATCGCAATCTGGAAGTTGGACATGATTAAAATTCTATCATCATCATTATCAGCTCATTAAACGTCCCCACCGAGGGGCACGAGCCTACCCGTATAGGGTGATTAGGCCTTAGTCGTCCACGCGGGCACGTTGCGGGTTGGACGACTTCACGCACAACCTTCGAATCTCTTCGCAGGCGTGCGCAGGTTTCCTCACGATGTTTTCCTTCACCGTAAGAGCGTCGGTTAACGTACATATGTTTTTTCGAAAATTCGAAAACATATCGGTACGTGGCGGGATTTGAACCTCGGCTCTCCCGGTAGGAGGGCGACAGTCCACCATTGAGCCACTGACGAGGTAATTATCATTAACTGGAAATTAACAAGATTCGTTACATAGCTGACTAGGTAAGTATCTATATATATCTTCTGCAGTAGTTCATTAAGCCTGCATCCATATAAGCACGCTTAAGATCAAAAAATAATAATATATTATAGCAAATTAAATGAACTATTACTTCGTATGATCGTCTCAGCTGTACGTACCTTATTTAATTATCTAGTAATTAAATGACATTATTTCTTTCATAAAAGCGTCACTTATTTCTGAAATTATTAATACTTCACTCATAATGACTACTGGCACCCTTTACATTTTTTGTGGCTTGATGTATATATGATGCAATGATATTATGTATATATAAAGGTAGATACGCCATCCGTGCCTTAAAAACGAACCGCCGAAGAGGTTACAGTTAGTACTTTTTTGTTTAGGTTAATGTGTTCGAAATTCAAATATGTGTATGTGTGCTGTCACTGCATTCGGAACACTTTTTTCGATTGTTTTGTGAGCATATCACGAATCCATACTTTTTACATTATTGGTATGATGTAGCTCCATAGCCTTAGTAAATGCTCCATGATGTCATCAGTCTTAACATAGTCTTATTTCCTTCCTTATCAGTTTCCAGATGTTATATCAAGCACAACTGTCCTGTGTTTTGTCTGTGTCAACAAAAAAATCAATTTGCATGTTGTTGAATGTATGTATTATGTTAATATGGGCGATTCTTATTTCACAAATGTTAATAAATGGACTGGTCGAGACAAATAAGTCATAACATTGGGAGACGTGTAAAGGACAAGGTCAGATCGGTTTTTTGCATTCGTACAGGTACCAACATGTTTTATATGAAAGGTGAATCTTAATTTTGGAAATACATTTAACTGTAAATGTAAGCATCCATATAACAAAAACCCTCCGTCTGTTGCTGAACTGACTTCTTCAGGTATGAAGACTATCCGAGTATACTGTTGGTAGACAGACATTTTAATTTCTATTGTGCCTAGTTTAGTGCCGTTCAAGGTGGTACAACAAACTGTGGAGCAATCTGTCAAAACGACCTAACACTAAAATGCCTGAGATGCCAGAATGTTGAATCAGAGACAGTTTAGCTATCTTACCCCAGTGATTCGGATCACTGAAGGGCACGACTATTCTTTTATCCTGACCAAACTATTCTCTCAAGTTTCAAACCAGAAAATAGTTCCGGGTAGAACGCAATCCAAGGTAAGGTGAACTAGAGCCAAAAAGATCTGTACAGAACCTTTCTGAGGGCTAAGGTTTTCTGGATAGAGGTTCAAAGTTTGGTTCTCGATTGAGATACTCTATGAGGAGAAATTCTCTACAATATGGAAAGCTTTTATTGCCTATTGATGTTTCTAATATAAAGTTTTTTGAAGATTGTAAATATGGAGAATTTCTTAAAAGAGAATTTCTAAGTCAATGGGAGAACTGTATAATTTGAGTGAATGAAGCATGACAGATTTATGACCTAAATTCCCTCAAGCACGGAAGATAGCCTAGTCCAGCAGCGTTAACTGATTCTCTGAAAATATAATTTTTTCTTAATTGGTAAGTCTGTTCGATACAAAACGAGGATGCGCGAATTATATGGACGTTAAACATCATGCTTCCCACTAATGAATTAAGTAGCAAAAATATGAAACCCCATAAAACGGTCAACAACTAACAACCGGTCGGATTGTTTTAGTGTCGGACACCGTAAATTATATCGTCGTTGTTTGACATTTGCATTTTTATTGTCCTCAACTTTTGTGAACGCCGCTTAACGTGATGCTTGTTAGACAAATATGGACCTAAACCATGAAGGCTTAAGGGCTTGTGACACATGCCATCGGTGACGTTTATGCTCGGACAAAGGCAGTCATATAATCGGTTCGTCGCAAAATTGAATTATTTATTATTCGGATCGATTGTAAAACACAATTATTCGGCGGCCGATTCGCAATCGATTTCTTTTTGGGATCGTATCAATCTGTTTTGTTTGGTCCAGCGAAAATGATATTCTTAATGTTTCTTTTTCTGGTTAAAATACCTTCGCTGTAGATTCGACCTTCCGAATCAATGGGACATTTTAATAGTGTGAAAAGAATACCTAAAATGCTTCGGATTCCGAACTTGTTTTATGTATTGTCGACCCATTGTTTAACGGCCCATTGGTGTAGCTGTTGAGACGTCGACTACCACACCAAGGATCCGGGTTCAAGACCCGGGCAGTACAAACATTTGTGTGCATGAACATGTCTGTTTGTAATGGACTGGGTGTTTTTTATGTATTATATGTTGTTTACTCCTAATACAGACTTAACTAGATGATATTTATTTATTTCTTTTTATTTACTTATTGTAATACTTATGAATTTTTTAATTATCTCATTTGATTAAACGTCCGAGAAATATAACCGTTCTATTTAAAGTGCCCTTGCTTTTTCAACCCAGATAAATATGAAGTAGTTTTCTTCACTCTAGGATATTAATTAAACAACATCTAATCAGTTTATTGAAATTAATTTATTGAAACATTTGCACACACAAAATTTATATTACTTAATTAATTTTCTACCGCGATTGAGTCGAATGTAAATTGAATTAACGACTTTATTTGCAAACGAAATTCAATACGGCTTATTAGCAATTAATGTTACCACTGAAGACAATATTCACATAAAACGATATTTTGACAAAAAGACACTGTGATTTAATAAGGTTTGCTAACTACCTGGGCCGTTTGCGAATTCAGTGGCAGATTGTAGATTAATAACATTTATCATTCGAAACATTCGAACACCGAATTCCATAAACTTTATAACGATAACCGATCAATAGAGATTTCTTGAAAATTTTACTGTTTTAATCTTTTTAACAAGAATGCACAAATATGTGCAGTACTAAAAATAATATCGAGTTTTTTATCGATGTTTTGACCTCTATGACATTTACGCATGTTGCACTCAAAGATGTTTGATGACTTTGGTTTGAAAACATTCTGCTTCTGCTCATTTGGAAGATTCGTGTTTATTACGTAGGCCGTCGTTAAAGAAATTTTGGTACTCAAATCGAACACATTTTAGCTAATAAGTTTATCTAAGCTAGGTCATCATCAATCCAACAGAAGCGAAAAATGTCAGACATACATACAGACCTCCTTCAATAAGCTTATGAAGCTTAACCATGAAATAAAGTAATTTTCATTTCCAAAACTATAAGAAAGAAGTTGGGACCCAAATCTTTGTTTGGTGTGAAGCGCCTTTATATAATGTAAAACGAAAGTCCTGTAGACACTGCAAATTATAAGATCTATTGTAACTCTATCCCCTTTACAAAATTCAGGGTATCTCAGTACCTATCTTTATTATAGGTAACTTATTAAAGTCATTTGAAAGTTCAAATTAGTGTACTGATTATATTGTAAAAGTTCACTCTCGCAAAGTAAGTTCACCAACAGGAATATAGACTGACAGATAAACTAAGCTAGGTACTTTTCTCGATTTGTCAAACAAAATATTTCTTTACATTTTATATGTCTTAATAACATAGTAAGTCACGGTTTCTGGTATGAAGTGATGCATTTTTAATACCTTCTCATTGATGATAGTTTAAAATATGTATTAAGAATTGGAAAAAACTTAATTTTTGCCAAACTTAACGAAATTTGCTACATGATAAGATTAGGTAGAGTTAGAATTTATTTATTTATTACATTCTTTATTGCACTCTACACAAAAAAAGTAACATAAGGAATATATATTTTTAACAAGTACACTGGGCGGCCTTATCGCACATGGCAATTTCTTCCAGGCAACCTTGGGATGGAGAAAAAGAAATTAGTTTAAAAGGGGCAGTTTGGTGCAACTAAAAAGAAAAACTAACAAACTTTAACATAAATATATAAAATACATATCGCTACTCAAATAAAAAGAGAAAAAGATAAAGAATAAAATAAATTCAATTTAAAATAAAATATTATAACAAAAAACAATAGAAATAAATAACACAAATATATACTTAGTTATAAAAAACAATTAAATTATAGAATTGCAAGAATATGTACGAAGGAAGTGATTACATACTTTACTTTTAAAGCTTTACTTTTAGAGCATGCACAAAATATGAGTATTCCGGCGGAGGCGAATGGGCAGCCACTTGAGCTTGTTGCGAAATTCGGAAATATGATCAAATTTTCTCAGTCCATAAATGAATCTGATGCAGAAGTTTTGAAGACGCTCAAGCTTGTCCAATAAAACCTCACTTAGGTCGAGATAACAAGTATCAGCATAATCGAGTATAGGAAGTAAGAGGGATGTCGCTAACGCAGTCTTGGTGGAAATCGGCAGAAAGTTACGCAGTCTTCTTAAAGCACCAGCAGACGCAAAAACCTGGACAGTCCAGGATAAGTTATTATCTATAATTACACCCAAGTCCCTCACAGTCTTACTGAACGGTATAGCAGCCCCATCAAAAACAACTCCGGGTAATTTCCCATTTAATTTTAGCGGTCATCCTAGAACTACCAACCAAAATCAACTGAGTTTTGGTTGGATTCACTTTAAGCCCATGCTCAGAGCTCCACTGTGATATACGTGCTAAGTCAGCATCGATTATCTGTATAGCTGTAGATAGATGCTGTAGAGTGACCGAGTATAAATCTGCAAATCATCTGCATAAAGATGGTAGGATGAAAGAAGGTTATTAGAGATGGAACTAATAAAAACAGAAAATAGTAATGGAGATAACATGTCACCCTGTGGGACACCAGGAAGACAGAGCATCCTCGACACAGATTCGCTGTCTACGTCCAGTGAGATAGCTGCGAAACCAGTGAACCATAGATGGAGATACGTTTAGAGAGCATAATATACCAAGAAGTATATCAGAATCAACTGTGTTGAAGGCATTGCTAAAATCAAGCAATGCAAGCACAGTCAAATTCCCAGCCTCCATGCCCGACCTGATATCCTCCGTAATATGGATCATTTAGGCAATTTAAAAATAATAAATATACTTTATGCTACGAAGCTTGGGAAATTCTTCAATCTGTTAAAGTGTCAAGTGTAAGTTGACACATTCATGTCCTTTAAATTTAATAGATTTCGGGTTTTTTTAAAGTAAAAACGATCATGTAGATTTGTCACGTTCCATTAACTAGACATCTCAGTACCGAGTACCACATTCATTGCGATATCAGCAAGTGCGGTGTATCTCAAAAATACTGACATCAAAATGGAATGAGGGTTATAACCTAAAGCTTTATCATCATAGGTATACTTCGGCTAGGTACTCGTTTATAAAATGTAGAACCCTTATTAGTATAGCTCTTCATTCAGTTTAGATGTGGTAAGTTATGTCCGATAGTAATCTCGCTTCCAACAATCGGCAGAGCAAGCAGTGAGGCCTGAGGCGAAATAATTTATATTTTATCGTCTGTAGTATACTTATATTTAAAGATTTGGTTTGATTTGCCAAAATATACACTGGGCCTCGAGAACGACGAAGGCCTATACACCCAATACGGCTCGTTTCCCTCAGTGAGGACGTATAAGAGCGATGATGACAAAATTCTCGATTTACCAGTTAGTTATTTCTACTTTTCTGCTTGCAGAGTTTCGCAGGTTTGATGAAATATTGTTTACGGACTTTATGACCTCAGTAAGTACCACAACAGTCCTTTATTTTCGATATATGTATTAACATTGTGATTTTAACATATCTTTAGCCTTTTTATATTATTTAAAAATAATTATAGTAGATAATTTCAGAATATTTACCTAATTAAGATGTCGCAACTTTATAATACCTAGGTTCCTACTTAGTCTCATTTGCTTCATCATAATTAGCTCACTAAACGTCCCACCGAGGGGCACGAGCTTACCCGTATATGGTGATTAGGCTTTAGTCATCCATACGGGCCCAATGCGGGTAGGACGACTTCACGCACAACCTTTGGACCTCTTCGCAGGCGTGCGCAGGTTTCCATCGTGCATCATGGTTTTGCTTCATCATCATCATCATCATCAGCTCATTAAACGTCCCCACCGAGGGGCACGAGCCTACCCGTATAGGGTGATTAGGCCTTAGTCGTCCACGCGGGCCCAGTGCGGATTGGACGACTTCACACGCAACCTTCGAATCTCTTCGCAGGCGTGCATGAAGGTTTCCTCACGATGTTTTCCTTCACCGTAAGAGCGTCGGATAACGTACATATTTTTCGAAAATTCGAAAATACATTGGTACGTGTCGGGATTTGAACCTCAGCCCTCCCGGTAGGAAGGCGACAGTCCACACCGCTCTCATGCTGCTTTTGCTTGTTTCATGGGAAATACATTTTAAATCATTATAATAACATTGAAAGCATAAAAGAATGCAATCGTCCTACAAGTTAAATCATAGCAGTAGCAAAACATAAAATAGAGTTAGATGATCTGCCATCGTAGATGGTTGTGATAATTATGTGCTTTCCTGAGCCGCTATCCAGAGACAACATTGTATCCTATCTCTTCGTTTATTATTGACAAGCGTTATAATACCAAAGCTAAACCGACACAAAGACAGTAGATTGAATAGAAGGAATTTAAGCCCCGACTGTATTTCGAACTCTCGAGTTCTCACCGCGCCATGAGAATGCTCTTTACAATCGATATTCAAAAAAAGGACAGCATCGATGTCTCTGTTGTCAACGGACAATTCTTTCGAAGATCAACAACGCAACTCTTAAACAAAATATCGACCTTAATTGTGGGAAACCAGAGTGTATATTTGGATGATACAGTAACGTATTTTATTGTTCCGTTTCGGCCCGAATTGCGTCAGCGACTAAAAAGACAAAGCACGGAACGATCGCGATGTATTGTCGGCTAATGGTGAGCTAAAATATTATTTTTAGACTGACTAGCCGATTCGCTTAATTTGGTAATCTTTACGTATCGATAGATCGTATTCTGATCAACAATCATTGATCGTGCCACCGGCGAGGGATCAGTATGGTGAAGGCGAAGATGGTACATGCTGATACAGCTTAATCATCTCTGATTCATGAAGGTACCACGAAATCATAGGTAATAAGAAATGATGGTATTAAAAATATTTTTGATGATATGTTTAGATACATATCACCATCAAGATAAAGGTGTACCTAAGCCAGCCTCATTAGCCACTAGTGCAGATTGCGAAACAACGAATGACTTTGATCAAGACTTGGAAGATAGCTCTACCAACACGCGCTGGATACCTATGGCGAGTTTTGGTCTTAACCTATTAGCTATGCGTATGCGTTAGTCAAGAACAAAGTGTGCAGTAATAAGCACACTATGGAAAAAGAAGCGTAGACCGTCCCTCAACTCAATAAATCGAAACCAACTCTATTAGAGTTGAAAAAGTGACGAAACACTTCAAGGAAAGGTACTAAGTACATTGAGTAGTCCCTTTGCGCTTTGCTTCGTCTTAGCGTGGCACTACCGTGCCCTCAGGTATTAGGTTGCAATCATGAAGATGATAATGTGCTGTGATGACAGTTTACTCATATAATAATTTCGAATTGCCCATCTACTAAGCGAAGGGCAGGTAAATCCGTGTCTAGCTTACCCAACATGAAAATGCTACAATAAATAAAAATACTATTGAGGCCTTCCAAAATATCATCATCATCATCATAACAGCCATATTAGTCCACTGCTGAACATAGGCCTCCCTCAAAAATTTCCTCTTCCCTCTTTCCGAGGCTATTTGTATCTAACGACCATCCGCGACCCTTCTAAGGTCATCTGTCCATCTCGCGGGTGGCCGTCCTACGCTGCGCTTGCCGTTACGAGGTCTTCACTCAGGCATCTTTCTGCTCAAGCGGCTGTCGGTTCTTCGAGCTAGATGTTCCTCACTAGATGTCACTTCAGCCCTATTACACTGTTAGCTTTATCTGGGACCCGAGTCCTCTTTCGAATCTGTTCATTTCTGCCCCATAGCTCGCTAAATGAGTAGTAATGACTAGAATAAACCTATTCAAATTACTAAGTCTCAGTACCATAGGCCATCACAGGCAACACACACTGACAAATATTTCCTGATCGAACGAATTTCAAAATATGTATAGAAATGTTCAATTTGATTTCAAAGCTGTTTGTACCAACTAGAATTGAAAAGTAGTACCCGAATATTAAAGAGCAATTGGTCAAAACCTTATGTCGTCAAAGTTAAAATTTTTACCACTCAAATGTATCTTGACCATGAACAGGAATACAAAATCATGATATTTTAAGGCAATTTTCTATTTTAACATGGTCTGGCCAGACACAGATACAGCGATTTAAGTGGGTCGTTTAATTTTATAAAGACTTTTAATTTGTAATTTTTTTATTAATGATTGTAACTAGTATGTAACCATAAGTATGTTCTAAAGATAACTTAAGTAAGACCATCTTCGTGTTAGTAAAGTGTTTTCATAATATTCGTCTAGGTAATTTAAACTGGTGAAACGGCAATACGGCAAGATTTTGTAGTATTTTATTAAACAACTTTATGCCTCTTCCAACAAATGATTTTCCTTCTTTACTTAGTCTAAGATTTGAGACAGCATGTTTTTAGGTTTTTAGTTTTAAAAATATGTACGGTAGAATTTTCCCAAACAAATGTAGATTTTTATGAACATAAAATTAAAGTAGGTAAATATATTGAGACGCCAGCTACTGTTAAAATAAGAGTATCTATCGATTTTTTAAAATACTTTACAAAGTGAATGTTATAAATGACTCGGATGGCTGTTTTTTTACTTATGAAAGGAGAGTCTTGAAAGAGAGAAAAGCTACCCAATATTTATCCCCAATCACGAAGGCACCAGCGGGATAGGGCTGCGAATTCACAAGCTATCAAATCCAACTGTTTAAACAAGTAACAAAGGAAATAGCTTTAAATAGGGACGCACAAAATTTAATACAGTCGAAGGATCAAAACTCAGCATGCCAATCATTATAAAGCCAAACAAATGGCAGGAACTTAATGAAACGTGTAGGCACCAAAAAGTTTTCCCATTAAGCAACAAACGAATATAACGGGCCGCCACGCGACTCGATTGTCGTCTACAATGGAAACAAACGCTACAATGGGACAATATCGAGAAAAAGGTGACAAAACCGTCACGGCACTAATCAGGTATAAACGCGAAGCATCAAAACATATTAGGGACAACATTGTTTTGAAAATTGGACGGCATTATGCGACACTGCGGGTAGCTCTGTGTCATTGTAGTATTATGGTCCGCAGAACCGAATGTTTACTTACAGACTTTTATGGTCGAAAAAGTGCACTCGATAGGTCCTATTGTTGCCGTTTGTATGGTCATCGACCACACTGGACGTGGACGTGCGTTGCTAATTTGACATTTGTACCTGTCGGACGAGTCAAAAAGACGTTTCGATTTTAATTTCTAAATTGTTCCCTATTGGTGGTGCTATTGACAGCTCTATTGTCAACACTTTTTCATGATTATCTATCGGTTCCTTTCCTTGGTGTATGATAAAATAATGGAAAATCTTTGAAACGTACATAGTTTATGAGAAGGTACTAGTAGTTAGGATAATCCAATTTTTACCCATTTATATCAATATTCAACAAAAGCATGCAACATTTTAATTAAATTAAATAAATAAAAAAAACATTTATTGTACGCCATCGAGTACCAACTTATTTACTAAGTATATACTGGGTAGCTACTGGTACATGTACAATTGTACATAGTCTTTCGTAACGATGAAGAGGCGGTGTGTATCTCAGTAGCCGCGGGCGCACGTAACCGGCCACACTGCAAACGATCCGGTATTTACGACAATAATATTATGTTTTATACACCCGCTCAGTACAGGCACTAATACGCGCAACCTACTTAATAACCAGAACGCGCGGAAGGCGTAACCCGGTGGCAATCTACCGTCTCGCTCGACGACGCCCCAGGCGCGCGCCTAAGCGAGACGAACAACCACAAATTTATTGAAACGAAAAAAAAAATCAACTGCTACTGCACTGCGCGTCGCCTCCACAGAACTAGATACATTTTTCCACGTCGCCTTATCAGAGCGAGAGGAGTTAAACAACGCGTGCGCTAGACAGAGACAGGTAGTGTTCCGCGGCGGCGCGCGAACGGAGATTGTCGGTCATGTGGGCGCTGCCGGTGTTGCGCACGCGCAGCTACTTCGACGCGGCCGAGTTCCACGCTGCGTCGTCCGGCTCGCTTAGCCCGTGTGACCTTTAGTTGGTGAACTTAGGAAGCGTCGTCTGATGTGAAACGTCCATTAGAGCCCCTCCACCCCGCGTCTCTGAGCATCCGCCAGCAGAGTCTGCATTGGAGCGACAAGGACAGGCAGAGATCGTCGGTGTCGTAGTCGAAGGTATTCGTAGAATGCGTGATCTGTATCGGGCGGGCGGGAGGCGGTGCGGGGCGCGGGGACGTTCGGAAGCGGTGGCAGCTCCCATCGACTCCTGGGGTTATTCTTCCTTAGGCCACTACTGATCGAGCTACGTACCAAGCGAGCCAGTTTTTTCTGTCCACCGCACCGCACGCCACACACTCGTTAAGCCAGTGCCAACACGAGAAGTCGCCACTAATAAATTACTGTTTTTTACTGCACTCACAACAGTCACCGCCGCGCAGTCGAGTAATTTATACGTAAAAATAAACATTAATCAGCAATAATCGCAGTTGTTAGCGGCCGAATACAGTGAGTACACAAACATCTGTTTTTATTTCAGATCTGATCTATGTTCTCTTAATTTGAAGACATACAAAATTTTAACACTGATACAGGATCTCAAATGTTCGTACATTTGGTTACCATAATTAAGTACGTCAAGTGAAATTAAGAGAGTATTAGATTATGTCTTAAGTTTATTTCAAAAAGTGCTGTTTCTCCAAAAGTTGCAGAGTTGTGATAAACTTTTAGATTTAATTAATCCTGTTGATATTCGTATACTTTATATAATTGTAATTTTTAAGTGCTATATTCAAAAGTAATAATAACAAATATGCAATTTAATAAATGTAACATAACATTTTGTGTTATGATGATAAAATATTATCTCGCAATATAATTAAATATTGTACACTCAAAATACGCATCTTCGATTATACGTTTAGACGAATTTTGTAAACTTAAAATGTTTAATAATGATAACTTATATAATATATCAATAACGAAGTATTGGATGCATTAAAAAGCTGCCCAGCCTTTCGTATCTAAACAAGCACTATTTGAATAATCGGTACCATTATAATGCAAATCACCTTTAGCGCCTTACTCGGCGCTAGACTATATAAAAACGAACGAAAATTATTGTCCTTAAACTTTTTTTAAAATCGTAAGCACCCGACTTGGTCTCTCCATTCAACGTACGATAGTTGACCATTTTATAACGATTTATGGTTTATTTAACAATAAAAGAAGAATGGACGGCGAAAAAACTTTGAAATATGTTTCGAGTTAATACGCCTTTGTTGCATTCAAAGATTCGTATTGCACGGATCATTAGATAAAGTTTTTGACACCTCAGAGTGGTTCCCAAGATATTCTAAAAGCAATGATTTTGCTTAATTGATCCAAACGATGTTTTAACAAAAATACCTTTGTTTGATTACCTTTTTCTAACTGAGAAATTCATTACAATTTATTAATTTCTGATTTATAAAAACGAATTTGAATTGTGGAAATACATTATATGATAAATTGAGACAAAGCGAAAAAATGTCATAACCCGACAAAAATGGACAATAATAATTCTGAATGCGCGCGATTAATAATTAAAGTCCGTAATGCAAGTGGTGGTATAAATAAACCGGTGTTTAACCATAACCTTAAGTTATACCCAGTAACTTATTATTCATTCTTTCATCTACAAGGTTTTTTTTCCTTTTTGCAAGATCACGACTTCTCGTGGTGCCTATCTAGATAAAGGCATTTTATGTGCGTATGTGTAGTCAGTAGGTACTTTTATTACAGAGAATATATTTAAAGGATCCTTGAGCGATTGTAATGTATTTTATGATTATTTCAATTTACTGTTATCCTGTCACGGATATTAAATGATGTGATTATGTACGCTTTCAATTGTGAGGCCAGTCAATTCTAAGTAATGAAATAACTTAGAATTGACGAAAATAAAAATTTGAGTCGTTAAAACGCTTTATTGTGTCAAAAAAGTGTCTTGGGAACACCTTAAATAAACTTAGTATTGGTTCGACTATGGGTATAGAAGTTATACAAGTGTCTTTAAATTGATTTGTTTTCCCACAAGAAGTTTGAGCTTTTTTATTATTTTTTGTAGACATTAAACATAGTGACAATACTAATGTAAATTAAGAAATATATCTCTTTGGTCCATTGCTTATTGTCAGACTGCTGTATTTGCATTTCTGTGTAATGTACATAGAGCAGGTGAGCTTCGATTAGATTCCGAAAAAAATATTCGTACCCCTTAGATTCGTATCAGCAGAATTCTTCGCAGAATTCCCGCCTGTGGTACTGATAAGCTAATTTCGCTCATCTATAAAACGCAACAGTAATTTTGTGTGGATAAACTTGCGTTTACAACATGTCGAACGCGTTAATTCTGGCCATTAAACGTGCGCCTGCGGCGGTCCAATTTACATCCGTAATTACGCACGAGCTGTAGACAGAGAGCTGGTGATCTTGACGATAAACGATTTAATGTAACCTTTGAGGGAAAGAATAGTGTAATTTGTACTCAGGTTAAATAAAGTTTTTTTTAATCGTATGCTAAATTGGCGTGCGTTGTTATCTACTCAATGAAGTATATTTTGAATTGTATATTTTTAGAATTCATTTAATTTTCGGCATTAATAAATTAAGGAAATGCTTGCATATATTCAAAGGATGCGGACAAAGATTGTAAGGATATAATCATTTTTAATTAAGAATCGAATTAAGAAGTTGTACACCCAACTAGAAACACCGAAACACTAATGGGTATTATAAGATACCTAAAGGTTTTTTGTGTATAACTATAGAAGTAGAATCAAAACCATGATTATTTGATTATACACATATTTGTATTGCCAGTTTAAGCCCTGTATCAGTCAGTAGCCAATGCTAAATCTAGCATATTAAGATACATTCAGTAAATTTATCAAAATTTGATAAATCTACGTAATAATGTTCGATAAGATCAATATTAGCATGTTATTTAAAAAAAGTATTTAATAATCAGTAAAATATAGGTAGAAATCTCTAGAAATGCTATGAATAATAATCAGTTTATAGAAGAAAGATAAAGCTTTATTTGACAATTAAAAGAAAACAATACATCTACTAACATTAGATACAACTTATTATAAAAAAGGACAACGTTACAAAAGAAGAGAATAGGTACATAAATGAATAGGTTACCTAAGGAAAACAAATTCACAGTCTTTGGGTAGAATTGAGTCATTACAATAAAGGCCCCCTTTATTAGGTTGAGCTCCTGCGTTGCGTATTACAGTAGCCGATCATTTCGTGCGCCGCCCGCGCATTTCCTACTCCGTCGCGTATTAACAACAGCGGCGACGTTCGCCAACTGGTATTTTATGAATATTAATGCAGACTATTATTGTCCACATGATTTTTTATCTAGTTTTGGAATGACCACCACGCTTTTGGGATTGTTTGCTCCAAAAAGTAACGTAGGAATGCTCTTTAGATCCATGGCACAATATTTCCGCGATCTTTGCAACTTTACTTTGACGACAGTGTGTTTTTATACATATAAATAAATGAACAATCACGAAATTGAAGCTTTTTTTCGTAAAATGTGATATTTTTTCATGGATTGTTTTAAAATGAAATATATTTCATTTATGAATTAATTCCTCAATTATCATAAATCTTTGACTCAAAAGCTTCAGATTGAATATTTTTACTAAAACATATTCTTTATATTGCAAATGTTTATTTGCTTAGCTTATAAATATTTTTATAAATAGGGTCCAAAAATTCTCAAAAAGCGTGAAAGCTTGATTTCAAACTTCTAAACTGCGTGGAAGTGCCAATGTGCGATAACTGACGCGGACTTCATTCCAATTTGGAATTCCGAAAGATCGTATGTTTCGGGAACGACCGCGACTCGCGACGGGGCGCCCCAGTCTCTGAGCTCTTTTAAATCCGCCGAACGACTGCTATAGGGTTGACATATTGTGTTCAATTTTTGAAAAAAATCCCATTAAAAATATGGGATGCCTTTAATTATACAATCACTTTAGTTAATTGCATGAAACATAAGGATTCTTGGAAGCCAAATTTAAATATTAATTTTTACTAGATGGAAAAATGTATTGGAGAGCATTTGTTTAATTTTTTAACTTTGTTTTACATTGATCTTTAATTTTACAAAAATAACAGATATCGATTATTTGTGTCTAGACAAATCACCCATTGTATATTTCAAGACAACCCTGCCATCAAAACTTAGTTCAGTACTACAAAAAGACACTGTCACGTATAGATAGTCCGTATTAACACATTGGTCCATGTTTATGATCCATGGGTCGGAAGACAATGATTATTTATCGCGCAGGGGGCTTTTGTCGTAACGCCAAGCATGAACGTGGTCAACGATACACCCATTTATAAAGCCAAAGTTGATCGAGGACATGGAATTGATTATGGCTCGTGGTTTTTTCATCATTTTAATATTAGTGGCGTCTGTGACTTCGACATTCCTTTGATACTTTCGACTACAAAGCGGCCGATGTTAGCCGATCATTTATAATAATATGTAAATAAGCGATTTTTGAATACGGTCAAGAATATTTTATTGGATTTCAAAATATTTGTAATGTTTACACAATCAGTGATAAAACGCGTTTGAACTTTAGTCTTTGGGTAGATTTAAGATTATATGTTATAACTTGCGTTTAAGGGTCAGTCATGCATTAGGATAATGGAAGGACTTGACTATAATTGTGCGTGTACTAATTCCAAGTTATCAATTCATTCGTGAAAGAGCCACGCTGTAAAACCTAACGATATTCGTGACTGACAATATCCCCAATAGTAAAAAATTAACTGACTAAAAACTGTATAATATAGTTTGAATATCAATTTTTGTATGCTACATGCATATCGTGATTTTGATATTTAATTTAATGTGCAATTAGTATAAAAAGTAGCAATGAGGTGGAAAAAATACATACTTATAATGACGAACATGCTTTCAAAGTCTGTGTTCGACATATGCCTTAAATGTAATTATTTGTTGGGAAGTGTAGTTACAAATAGTTAAGTCAATAATGTAATATCCTTGTGAATACATAGCATCGTTTTAACACATAATTTGTCCAACACACAAGAAAAGAAACAGGAAATTATTGTTTGAACGAGATAAAGACAAAGGTTGGGCTTGGTTATCTGTGGTAATCTTGAGATAAAGGCATTCTTGGGACGTGTTATATGTCAACAAATAGACGGTTTGAAGTGACAATCCGTATAAGGGACTTTGTGGTTGTATTCTTTTATGTTTTCGGAATTATCTAGAAGCATGCAGCGTTTAAGAATTGATTAAATATTATTTGCAAACAAATGAATGTGATTGTATATCCTACAGTCGCAGGCTGTGAATTTAGTGATATATTTTTTAAGTGACTGTTTATACTAAAACTGTAACATTCAAAAACCTCTTCAAATTACATTTATTATAACGAGGTCTTGGACCAAAACCCGCTGCATTAGTTCAATGCTTGCTGGCAGTCACTGGAGCCTTGTTTAATATTTAGAAGAATTCAGCAGAATGGTTTGCTTGTAGTCAAAAAATTTTTGGATAGTCTGCTTGTTGGGTATATGTTACCTCTTATATTTTGATCTACACGTACTGTTGTTATTTTTGGCGCGCCTTTAAACAGTGTATTTTATATATGTACTAGAGATGGAGCCCGAATTATTTTTTTAGTAAGTACGGGCATTTGTTATAAAAACTAGATTACCAATTGTTTACGGGTTGAAGCCTTTCAATATTAATTTGTAGTGACAGATACCTATTCCATGAAAGTGCTGTTTTTCTTGTAGACAATAGACTACACAAAGCAGATTTTTTCTTTGTTTTTAAGTTGCACTCTGTTATCTCGTTTCCAACCTTAATGTTCCTTCTTTTCTGTATTGAGCGTTACTTTTTTATGAAATATAATATACCTACCTACAAACAAACAAGATAAAAGAAACAGCGAACAATAAGATTGCAATTTGCAACAAAAGCTTAACCTTGAAATGTGCAATATGTTATCTTTAAATCCGCGAAAAGAAAAACAATGGCCTTTCAGGGTTTTTTTTCAAAAAAACTTACGTGCTTATTTAAAGTAACCCGGTGTGTGTTATCAGTTCTTTTGTTAATACTGGCCGCTTTCGAATATGTTTAACAATCGATTACGCAAACAAAACTGTCCAATTTTACTCCTTATCTAAAAGCATTAGAGATTGTTTCACAAAAGCTAAACAGTCGGTATACTTGGCTTTCCTTTGAGAATTTCCCGACGCAAACTGATAACATTCCAAGAACTTGAGCAAATAAAGTTTGAGAACCTAATTTGTAACGCTTTGTGCGAACTGATATCATTGTGTGGTAAGGAATCAGTTATCGCGTGTTTTTTGTTATGTTGACCTTTGCCAGCCAGATTTGTAAAATCCTATAGATTTCTACGAATGATAAAGTAGTTAAGTAGTAAAAAATCTACGCAGGTAACTACTTATATCTTTTTCAGGTTGATATTTTTTGTGTTGTAACGATACCTATCTATACTTTCAAACACCAATGCTTAACCATATATACCTATGTCAATTTGAATTAAAATTTGTGTTTTCCAGCCAGACATTTCTATGACAGCTATTTAAAATTCCACTCAACTTAAAAATAATTCACACTTGGCTAGTTCATTCACAAACCGCCCACTATCGTGGTCATTGATAGTCTGTTGTTTGTAAAGGCTAGTCCACACCGCCTTGTTTGCCCACACTTGACCACAAACATCCGAGCCAAGCGCCACAGGTGTGTACCTACCTGAGTTTTTGCCAAGTTTGCTTAGGGAGTTAGACACATTCGGCCGCACTGTTTGCACTCAGTTTATTTTATAGTTACAGTGATATTTTTTTCGTTTGTTCTGGCCCAATTTCCGTTGTTGACATTTGAATTGTTTCTTTATATTTGATTGATAGGTTTGTGTAATGTCGAAATGTGGTTTTGGTAAAACATGGATATTAAAGTTAAAGTAATCTTACGTTATATAAAGTAGGTAGTATACGTATATTTGTATTTTATACTGAAATATTCTGAATATCAGCTTTAATGCACTTAAGAAATTATAATCATTACCTATGTATACAATTCAAGAAGAAAATTCTCGTTTGCAAATGCAAAGCCTGTCTATCAAAAGTTTCATATTAATTCTAACCGATTCTAATTGCAACCTCTTTGGAACGAACGGACGAGGCGTGACGATGAGTCCAGCAATTTGGATCCACATATCGTAGTCCCACATAACTCATGCGCGTGATACATGGTACAAGTACGGAGCATCCCACGAGAAAGCCCGCGGCTATAGAAAGTCCCACCCACGCGCTCAAGCACATCATGGTATATATTCGATATTCTTTTTTCGAACCGTCAACTGTGTTACGCGCTCCGCCCCGCGCGCCCTGATTGGCGAGCGCAACCGGATTACGCTTTTTAGATGCGTACGCGCACGCGTGTTCAAAAACATACGATCGGCTTAATTCGACCTTTTTATGAGCTAACTAATGTAATAGAGACCAACAGATCAACTGCGGTACTTCTTTCAATGTGTCAAAACGTCATATTTCCGTACATTTTCTATGGCAAAACGGTTTCTGACGTCATGATCTTAGATTGTAAGTGATGCAGTTACTTATACTTAATTTATATTTGTTTATGATTAAAAAATTAAGTATTCCATACCTATGTAGATAAAAGATGCCCAATATTAGTACCTAAGTTAGGTACCTACTGAATAGAAATTTCGGGAAATGCTAAATAAAGTTAAACAACATTAAAGCCCACGTTGTTCCTACGCATTTGATAAGTGGCTCTGAATACCACAATGCATATTATTTACTTACCTATGTGACCGCATTAATTAATAGATTATCTTTATATTTTAATCACGCACATTTTTATAAAAGGTATTAAGTTTGTTTTTTGCTTTTTCTCCTGTTTCTGACCACTGCACAAATGACATATTATTGAGATAGTATTTGTATCAAAGTTTTCGGCGAATTTCATTAATTATTTTGCTGACGAGTCAAATTAGCTCTTTCAAGTTCTACTTGACTTAACACTATTAAATATTTTTAAGGTAACCCAATTTATTCACATGATAATAAAAATAAATGTATTGCTACAAGCTGCTGAGGCTGATACCTTTAGGATAATAAAATTTTACTTAAATAATTGGACAGTTATATAGGTAAATAAAAAATAAGCTGACACAAAACAAACACAATATATATTTACATAACCTACAACACGTGGCGCAAAAGTCAGAGTATCCATAACTTAAAACTAAACCAATATAATTTGTTTGTTAACCAACCAACAAGATAATAAAAAATGCATACAGATAACAATATAAAACATACCAAAACGGAAGCTCATTACATAAAGGCTTGCCCACTTTGTACCATCGCGGTGATTGGCTGCGCGTAAACCAGTAGCCGACTCTTTCACGCACATTATGTGCCGCTAACTGCTACTGTGTAAGGCCCGCCCTCTGTCTTCGGAAGAGGGAAGAGTGCTCCAAACAGTATGTATTCGTGTCAGTGTATTTACTACATCGCATTGTACTTAAGGGAAATAATTGCTTTTTTACGTACATGCGAAATTTTGTGAACGCGTAAAAAAATTTAAGAAACAATGACAGTTATGATATTACACTTTAGTTTGGACTTAGAAGATTTAGTGAGAAAAAGATATCAGAATTATATTTATGGAAAACATGAAACCTAACCTTTACGTGCCTAACTAATTGCTTATTTATTACAGATACTATAGAAAACAGGAATTTCTCAAAATATTCATTTGTGGTAATAGTTATATTGAAATAAAACAACAAACAAGAGCTCCTATGAAAATATTATTCCCACTTAATAAAGTTTTTAAAAAACTTGTCTCTGACATAAACTATACAGTTTGAACAAAAATGACAGCACGCATAAGTACAGACAGTGAATAATGACATTAATAATTCTCACTGTACTAAACGGAAAATTCATTAAGAAATCAATATCCAAGCAGAAGGTATTCTATAAACAAGATAATCCCCACGACGGGATAGGCTTAGGTTATATACAAGCGCAGGCAGAGCGGCGCTCGCGCATTGCCGGGGGCTATTCGAACGAAGCTCCAATATATCAGCCGGCACTCACAGATACTTGGCTGCGGTAACAGCTGCGTGTATGGAGTCGATGTTTTTAAGCATTAAATAAATATTTTATATAATTCAATTAATGATGTTATTACGAACGTCGTCGACAATTAAGAGAAGAAGTTCTGGATCACACTAAAAAACTAGTTGAATTATTTTTACGGAAAAAATGTACCTATAAAATCTCCTGATAAAATGTGGGTGGTTTAATATCTAATCAATTATTTAACGAAATAAGTTACCAGCTAAGAATACAGCTTTTGTAAATTGATACTATTGCTTTAAGTAAACTAGTGATATCCCACAGACATCCGAATATACAATTAGACTGGACAAGCCGCCAAGTTTATAGGCAGTCCCAGTGTCGCAATTTCTTTTCGGTTCTTACCTGTGAAAAGTTATTTCTTGGTAAATTTACTGATTCATTACGATGATGGCATGTTACAATTGCACAGGATGGCATTTTGGGAAAAAACGGTAATTTCTTCTAATATTCGTGCGTCTTGACTCGTCTTACAGAGCGTAAACTGATAGCCAGTGTATGCTCGTTGATTTCAAAACATACATACACAAATACATACATATAAACAGTATCAACGCATATACCTTGGATGCAATATTATATACATACATTCACATAAATGCTATCAAACTATAAGAAGAGAAAGAAAAAGAAGACATTGTTACTTATATTATTATTGTTGTCTACGAAATCAATTACAAAATGAGTGCAAGTAAGCTCATTAATTTTGTAATGAATTCAATAAATAATTGTTCTTTATTGGAGTCAGTATCATCGTGACATGATACTAATAACGTTTTATTATTTACACACACACTTTTAAATAGATACTTTCAAAGGAAAGTATGCGCAAATCGACTCCATGACGCCTTTGCGCTGCGCGAGCGCATACCGTTCCTGTGGGAACCGCCGAGACATAAACTGTTTCGTTATTTCTGCTCACCCGTTCATTTGTATATTATAATTTGGCCCGGTTTAGTGCAGTAGAGTTTAATTCATATAATTGTTATTATTACAGCGATTACACCCCATGATTTTGCTTTTACGGTATGATAAAGTTTGTGCCGCATCTGAGTTTTTGGTACGATCTCTCTGCAAAGGTTTGATGAAATTTATTTATTTATTATTAACATTTCATTTAAACATATAGGTAATATGATTCTGAAGTACAGCCAAGTTTTACAAACTTAACCGTGTACTACATTCGCCAAAGATTACATGAAGATACAATAATCTTAGTACTAATCTTGCTGTGGGGATTATTATTGCTCGGATTATTGGGAAATGTAGCCGTATTGATTTCAGTGGGTTAATTTTTAAAGACGATTGCTGAAGAAAATAGTGCACTTAATAAACCAGTAACTACATGATCTCCATTTTGAGTTACGTGGAAAATAATCATCATCTTAATTGCATCATTATAAATGTCCACTGCTGAGAAAAGGCAAATATTTTTAGGTTATTACAATTATACTTAAGGTCTATACGTAACCTAGTCTATAACTAATAAGTTCTTAGTTCCCAGAGATCTGAAATTTCAAGTTGACATGACGTGGTTTCAGAGATTTAGTCTTACAAATATATATTCTAAACAGATGATTACAGTGGCGTGATTCAGCTCATTATTCGATATTTTAAAATGTTCAAAGACGCATCAACAATTGCATTCCATCCCTCTCACTATGCCTTAGATCGTTATCGGTGGGAGGGAGACGGTCGTTGCATTGTTCGTAAAAATGTCAAATACGATGATAAACATAAAAATTCGTGTCGAAATGATCGGGATGAACTGAACAATACAGATGCAATAATATTATTTAAATTAGTATCGGATCGTGACGAAATTGTGTTGAGTTCATATTTAAAATCAGACACGGAAAAAGTTTTGGGAAAAAAGTATTTATTAGGTGGCTGACTAAGTCAAAAACTTAAAAAAAAAAATTCAAAATTTTTTTCCTACTCATTATTCATAACTGCTAAATCAATGATTATCGTGTTGGTTTTTTTATATCTAAACGAATGTTTATAAGTAGAATAAGTATCGATGACATTACTCAATACCCCACAGTGCTGAATACTTAATCTTTACACAATTACTTACAAAGTAACAAAGCAACGAATTCCTAGAAAGCCAAAGTCCGAATGTCTAACTCACGCTGACATGGCATAATGTTCTCAACGAAAGCCATACAATAGGATCAATGCATCGTAATAGACCGTATTAGATGCCAATATAAAGACGAGGCGAACCAAATGCCACAATGGCTTGATAAATATTTGAGTCGGATCCTTTTTCGGTAAAGATTCTTGTCTTCAGGCAGCGAAAGATATTTATGACATTTTAATTAAAACTGCTATAACGTAGGTACTTAAGAATGATTGAATAGTATTGATTTCGCATTAGGGTCCAAAACATATGATATTTTGAAACACCTCAATTGATAACTATTTCTATTTGTAATCTACCTTATATTCGTAGAGTAGAGGTCTCGTGTTTCTCTCGGAAGCATACAAGCAGAATCCCTAATAGTAATTCACATGTTTTAAAACTAACAATTATTTTACAAATATATTAAAGCTTGTCGTTTTTAGACTACTAAAATCTGAGAGCAAAGTGCGTATTGTTAAACATATTCTTTATTTTGAACATACTTATCATAGCAATAATGCAAGTGCAGCCATAGAAATTTACGAGTTTTCTATAGTTCAAAACCTATATTATTCAAAGTATCTGTTATTAAAATTAGTTCCCTTTCCGACATAGCCTTAAAATTAGCTTTGTTTATTACCGAAACATATTAGTTATTTTAAAGTTCATAAAGCAAGCGTGACTAGTAATTACGGACTCTTGCAGCGCAGTAACGCATTTGAATCCGGTATTATTATATTTAACCTGTGCTCTTTCGTTGTACTGTCTTGTAGCTAAATAGGTAATGGTTGGTAATGATATTTTGTTCAAGCTTTGGTTATATGAGCATAAAATCCTTTTAACCAAGTTTAAGGTCGCATTCGTCATGGTTGACGAAGCTGGATTTTACTGCTGCAAATGCGGTGAAAAGTTTTAATGAAACACTGACCAACTAAAAATAGAAGATAATACATGCTAGGTGAAATGTTGACATAACTCATTCCGGTTTTAACAAGCCTTGTGATATTACCTGTTTAGATTTTTGCTGAATTACCATGTAGGAATGAAAACTAGGTTCTGATTTAACGTAAGTAACAGGAAATATTTGTATTTGGGGAACATAAACAACCTCAAACATTGTTCTTAAATGTTAATCTGGTGCCTCCATACTATGCACTTGATTTTATGTTTCGAATTACCGTTAGGATATAAGGTATGACAATTTGAAATGTATTATGTCAGGGACTGATCTGCTCAATAGTATACATGGCTAGAGCGTTGCAGTTCTTTTATTAGGTACCACTAGTGCAGTAACTGTACGGCAAATATAATGATTTTTCGATGAGTTTACCAATGAATAAATAATCTAATGCTTCAAAAGAAGCATTGTCTACCTATGTCTTTGTCTGACTCTAATTAACGTTAAGGAACTAAAAAATTGCAAGTTCCCTATATCTCAGATTACGTTTGTTCAATCCAAAGTCCATTAAAATTCCTTCAAATTTTAAGGTTTAAACAACTTTACCACATCATGGTGATATTAACCACGAATATTGTCTAGTACATATATATTATATTATAGAGCTTCGGTGGCGCAATGGTGTGGACTGTTGCCCTTCTACCGGGAGGACTGTGGTTCAAATCCCGCCACGTTCAAAAACCAATGTGTTTTCGAATTTTCGAAATTATATGTACGTTATACGACGTGAAAGAAAACATCGTTGGAAACTTCACGCACGTCTGCGAAGAGATTCAAAGATTGTGCGTGAAGTCGTCCAATCCGCACTGGGCCCGCGTGGACGACTAAGGCCTAATCACCCTATACGGCTAGGCTCATGCCCCTCCGTGGGGACGTATAATGAGCTGATGATGATTGTCTAGTATGTAGTTAATTTTAGGAACTTTATGTGTTAAGGATTAAAGTTAACATTTTATGGTTTGGTTTGGTCAAAGTAAGGTGTTTTTAACCTGCATTGTAACGTTAAAATACAAACTGCTAAAGATAAAAACGCATTCAAGCATTATACTATTTATATTTAATGCTTACATGACTTACTTTGTTACCTGCAATAACTTTTATTATAAGTGATTGTGGAATTTTGCGTAATTAACATGCAGAGGACGTTTTTGTGTGAAAATACTAAAGCTATAAGCAAATTTGTTCACAACTCTATGGCATGTTTACATTGTCGCTAATGATCGTAAAGGTTTTGAAATACTGAGAAATGAGCGCGTATGTGAAAGGACACAAATAGGTTATTATCGGCAAAAAGTTGTTTGAATGATGTTACTACTGCACTAGCATCAACACATTTGTTTGTCAAAATTTGTACTTTTTATTTTGAACAAACAAGTTGCAATTTAGTGTAGTAGTTTTACATTGTTATCATACTCAGCTATTGATACTGCATTCATATTAAAACTTTTCACATATTGCAGTGATATGTAGCACATAGCTATTACAATACTTGGTGACTTCCATGTAACTAGATGGTAGACTCAATACTGAGTCGTCTAGGTTGGTACCACCGCAGTGCCAGATGTCATCCCGTGAAATAGAAGTGTTTTGCACACTTGTGTTTGAGCTTGAGTGCACAGCAGCTAGTGAAATTACCGGATGACGTGCGCAGGGCAGTGTTGATGGAGAATAGTCACTTTATACAGTGACTGTTTTTCGTTTAATACTGCTCTGTCATGGTCAGGCGTGTCACTATCAGGTGAGCGATCTTACCGTCCCGATCACGCTTTAACATAAAAAACTTTGTTGAAAGTTTCATCGGTACTTCTGCTGAACCTATTTCAATTTTGGTTATATATTAAAATGTTAAATTTGCTATTATTTTAGGGTCATGCAGTAAATGCCAAAACCAATTACAGGACTATAAAATGGAATTTATTAAATATATATACAAATGATAGTCGTAGCTAAACAATTATAAACATCTATTTTAGGACCTTTGACATTGTGTCTCGTAAATATTTGAAAGCCACAGTTGTTCACCTCAGAGAAGTCTCATAATTAATCATTCGCATTGACTCACCGTTGTTAAAAACCCGCAAAATCTTGGCGTGACACATTAACTGCTTCGGTTTCTATGTTTATCGATAATCACTTTTGAAAAATACGAAACTTCGTTTCGCAGAGATTATAATAAAGTACGATATAGTTTCATTACCGTACATATATTTTATTAAGAATTTTTTTTTTTACTTATATTTATATTTCTTTTCATTGCTCTAAGGTACTTCAAAACAATGACCTACAAGGCAATATGGGGGACTTTTTGCTACATATCATTTCAATTATACTTTTCAAAACAGGTCTTTCTAACCAATAATGGCTTCAGAAATAAATATTGCAAGCAAACATTTTTGTTTCATTGCGATGAGTAAATGTTGAGTACACCTGCGATTATTTTGACGTATGTAATACGCATCATTACGTAGAATGTGAAACTGATTCCTTTTAAGGGCTATGACGGATTTTTATAAGGAAAGATAATATAACACGTAAAAAGGTTTTTTTATGGAATCTATTGGGGAAGACCTCGTGTCGTTAACATTTGACGTAATGAATATGCGCTAATGTGGTTGGTTCCATGTACGTTAATATTTGGGTTTTACAAAATCGTGTACTTTTCGTCATTTGTTTTCTATGAAAATGTCATGTCAAAAGTTCAAGGGATATCGTCACTGTTCTACTTCGATTCACCGCGAATACGTTTCGTTGGATGTTCTTTTGAGTTCACATGACAAGCGACCTAATGAGTCACGTCGAATCCGCGTGAACACGATATTAATCACGATAAAGTTTTGCTGATTTCTATCGCCGAGCTGTGATGCGAACATTTCGTAGTGGTATCCTGTTTCCGTTCTAAATTGTTGGCTACATTGAGGTTTATGATGGATTGGATCATCTTCATCGAGATAATTTGGCAAACAGTAAACTATGATAATATACCTTAAATTATACCTAGTTTAGTTTCTAAAACTTACCAAAATATGAGTACATTTATGTTGCATTTGGTAAAATCAAAAATATTGTTCTCTTAGATTAGTCTAGGTTTAACAAAAGTATTATGTGAATTATGTCACAGGAAAAATTCAAACAAAATTTTAAGGTATTCATAAGCATTGCCAACAGAATTTTAATAATTTTGTTTGAAAGACAAAACGTCGAATACTTTGAGCCGTGAGATCCGTAACAGTCCCAACTTCTGTCCAAGACTTTATCTGCCTTTCGGTGCTTAACCACTTTAATGTTATACAAAGTAGGACCTCGTGAGCGTAGTAGATGTTTATCTGTGGGACTTACGCTGCATACTTTACCGTAAACGGAGTTATGTGTGAGATTAAGGATTTTTTGCGAGTTTGTCGGGCTTTGTGTCGTGATGCTGAGATGGGTGTTATCATTGGTAAGACGTTTTTGGCGGTAAAGTCTAGTTTTAGATGCTGATGGATGGATTTAATAGACAAAAATGTTTTACTTAAAATATGTTTGTCTATTAAAAAAGAACGAAAATGTTTAGGCTCTTTTTTTGGAATAATACGAGAGACATCGATACTTAGTAAAACGACCATGGCATCAAAAGACAATTATAATCAATTTCAAAACCGAAGAGTAACATCACATATTCAAATGAAATTTAAAAAATAAATCACACAAAGAACAAACCTAAAATGAGCTAGCAATGAAATTGCCACAAAAGCCCTCCAGTCAACGTAATGACAGAAGCCGAAAATCATCATTAATTTGAGTACC
This sequence comes from Leucinodes orbonalis, assembly GCA_019425675.1. Lineage (NCBI taxonomy): Eukaryota > Metazoa > Arthropoda > Insecta > Lepidoptera > Crambidae > Leucinodes > Leucinodes orbonalis. The sequence goes on from PQWD01004108.1 coordinate 239,621, forward strand.
GGTGCCGAAATAATGAACGTGTGTCGTGAGTGAAATCAACACAGCCACAGTAGCGCCGCGAGCCGAGCGGCTTTCCCACCGGTAGAAAGTACATAATCGGTTTTGAGACCCTGTCGGTGCAGTTGCGTTTGATCCCAAATAATAATTAATTATCATTATTTAATTATTACTTGGAATCAAACAATATTTACTGCTTAAAGACAGTTTTGTAAGAAGACAGCGTGTTTTGTGGAACTTAAAATAGTATATATCGGTGATAAAAGTACCAGTAAAGTAAATACCTATGTAGTTGAATAGAACGTGACAGAATTAGGTTATATACTACTACTTGAAGTACGAAGACAAAATTAGACGTAAAATTTGCGTAGAAAAAACATCTACTATGTCTTTCGATGATTTAGGAAATCAACTTTTTCTTTAAATATAATAAAGAAGTCAAAAATTCGTAACATCATTAAAACCTATACGTTCACAATAGATTACTACGTGGTTATAAATTATAATGTATTATTTGAACAATAACAAAAATTAAATCGCAAGACAAAATTATATGTTCACAAGGTAGTGATTTGATTTTCGGTACTATTTTGTAAAATACATTGTGTTTTTGTTTTGATTCCTAATATGAGCATATTTTAAATATTTTTAGAAAATAGACCAATTGCCTTGACTTTTAATTGGTTCTCAGAATTGATAGTTAAATTATATACCACAGCTACTAGGTTTATGCGAACTAGGGTGACCAAAATGTAATCTTGTGATCAAACATAACCAAGGTGCACATTAAAGGAAAAACCGTGAGATAGGCCGGTGTCGCGTAAAGTCCGCCTACCGCTTTCCGCTGGCGAGCTACCTGCGCACGTGGGGGGGCGCACCTTCCGCGTAACGTTATCAGTAGCCAGCACCCTCAGACGCCAGTTGCCAAACGCACCCGCTCACGGCTGCACGTCTATCACACGTCTGCGCTTACGCACTAGTCTCAAACTTAACCAAATAGTCACAAGTGCTATTATCGTATAATCATTACAGTGAAAGTGTTAGTATTGCTTGTAAGCAACAGAATCTCTGTAATCAATATCGAAGGTGCGTATTTTGTATTTTAATTTGATGGTTTCAGGGACAATTTAATTTGTTTAATAAACATGTTAAGTAAGCAATATCATAAAGTATAAGCTATAATTTAAGCGACCTAATATTTTGGAGATTTGCTCTGACCCATAGGTCATTATTGATTTTATTTTTTGTTTTCTTGTTTTTATATTATAACTTGTTTCTTTATTTAGATGACATATTTTTTTATAACATGTGCATGTTAGTTAAGATAAAGAAATTTTAAAGATCCAAATAGAGTATAAAAAATCTTTAAATTTTCTTGATATTGGTTCCATTTCATTCATATCTAATAATAAAAAGAAAACATCATTTGTCTTACAAATATTAATCGTTACTTTGAATATAAAGTTTTCTAACGAATCGTATATTTTGATTCTTGAAAATATTTTTTTATAGCACTTTTAAAAACGGTGTTTTTCATTTGTTACCATAAAACAAAAGACTTATGACAAATTTGCCCAACCCAAATTAGTAATCAGTAAAAGCCACCACCCTGTATGACAGTACACCTGCCTTATCTCTATATATACCGCGTGACGTCGCATCAATTAGATATCTACTCCCTCGCGTTAAGGTCGCAATCCGTTTGTGCGTCCACTGATAAGCTGTCAATCTACAGGCGCCCAAGCCCCGCCCGTTGCAAGCATCACATCATAGTCCAGACAAAATGTTCGCTGTGATGCAGATCGACGAAGACCACACTCGAGACTTTAGACGCAAGCTGCGTCCGAAATGCGAGTTTGTGTGCAAGTACTGCCAACGTCGCTTCACCAAGTCTTACAACCTGATGATACATGAGCGCACTCATAAGAGTCCAGAGCTCTCCTTCAGCTGTGAGGTCTGCGGGAAGAGTTTCAAACGGCAGGACAATTTGCGCCAGCACAGGTTAGTATGTTTTTGATTTTTTAATAACCAACACATTAATACTTGTTTTTGCACTTTTACCTTAATCACGTTTATTAATCATAACAACAGAAAATGTATGTATGTGTCAAGTCATTGATCTCTTTCTGGTATTGTGATGAATAAAAATCTATTTATTGTTATCGTTATCTATATTTAAAGCGTAACCAAATATTCCAAGGGTATGTGTGAATATTTGCCTGTTAATCTAGCAGTTCCAACCTTGGCTAGGTATAATGTATTGGCATGCAGGCTGCTCTACTTACCTCACCACAATCACTGGTCAGGTGTGACAAGGCTGCGGCTGCGATGTCGTTTCCAATTAGGGTCCAGTACGTCAGGGCTGCTCAACTGTTTCACACTCCACACTTGGCTTCTAGCATTACAGATATTTGAAAGACACTTGCATAAAAATGCAGATGCGTTCAGCTTCAAAGATGTATATAATTAAATATTTAAAAAGTACATAATATGTACCTTTTACTTGTGTCATTACCATTGTAGTGTTCATTCGCAGTACACGTCTTTAGTTATGCTAATAATAATGGTGCAGAAATGAATGTAGAGGATGGTAGCAGTCATGCCTAATAATTAGAAAGAGCATTGACTGCGTAATGAAATTCAGCGATGATAAGATCTCATAAGGAACAAAGTACTTTCGCATTTGATTGAAAATATTACTAATTTTCTTCATATTCTCTTTAAACATGTATAGTTTTCTGTCTTTTGTTAATCTTATAAAATTTCAAAATGTTTTTTTACTGGCAACTAATGGAATATAACATCTTACTAAAAATCAAACAAAAGAATAATTAATAATTGTAGTTAGTTTTTATCTCTTTGATGTGTTTGGATCAGCAATGTTTTCACTAGTATATCAGTTGCCAATAATAATATTGTTACAATATGTTAGACAAATGAAAATACTTTGCGGCGCAAAAACGTAATCCTCTTAACAAAGCCATTAATGTTAAGTTCATTACACTTTTAATTCATGAGGGTGCGTTCACACGTCGTCGCGTCACTCATGTTTGTTAGCACTACATTTGTCACACTAATTAACATACAATGAGTTGGAAGCTGGTCGGCATCGTGTCGTTAGATATGAAGAGGACTCGAAGATTGTTTATGTCTCTATCCCAAAAGTTTACGCTATCCTCATCAATTTTCATTATGCTAATCAAATAGTCTTACCGAATCCGTGAATTGTTTTGACTAATAGGTTTGTTTAGTAGATTATATGCTAATAGCGACAAATTCATTTCTTTATAAAAGGAATTAGTATAGTCACCTTTAACTCACACATTTACTCATTTCGAAATGGCAAAAATCTCCACAGTGCCTTCCGATCGCGTTACGCCATATTGTGCAAGATTTCACGCTAGATTGGAACTGACCTCTGTTGACATTTAAAGTTCTCGTAGAATTTCAGCTGAATGTCTGCTGACATTATTGACTGATTCTAGTTACAATTCCTTTAACGTTCCTAATTGATTATTTTCCATATTTGATGTATGCTTTACTTTGAAGAAATGAGCTAAGAAGTGTCCACGGGTAAGCTAGGAACAATCGAAGTGCCATTGGTGGAATTCATTTTAGGAACTATGAGGTAAATTTTCAATTGAATTACACCGAAGCGACCATTCGTATAATTATTCCGAAAAAAATAATCTAGCTCGATAGCGACCCGATGCTCAGCATTTTGTCAGTATACTCGTAGCGGATTCAATAACACCGGGTTTGGTCATCCGAAACAGGGAATCTAAAAAACTTCATCACTTCAAACTTCTCGCACAACCTTTGAATCTATTCGCAGGCGTGCACAGGTTTTCTAAGGATGTTTTCTTTCACCGTAAGAGCTTTGGATAACGTACATATAATTTCGAAAATTCGAAAACACATTGGTACGTAAGAAACCTGTGCACGTACAATAACAAAAGATTCCGTGTGAATCTGTTGAGAGGGCGATCCGCATCCTGCTACCGCGAGATCGCCGATAGATCGCTCACGCCGGCCAGAGTCGTGCGCTCGTGACGTGTTCCTATGTTAACGGTGCTTAATGGGGCCTAATGCTTCCGAAACTGTGCGAACGCGGACGGTAGCCCGCGAGAGCGCACCACACGTGACTGCTGCGGTATAATTTGCAGTTTATGCCCCCCCTGCCTTACAAGGAGTATAGTGCGATTCACGAAAGATGACCACAAATAGCGGCCTTCTGCGCAAGATGAAGGCTACTTTTATGATAGTGAAACAATACAATTGTGACATTTTGAATCATATGATGAGCGTTAACCTAAATACAAGAATTTCAGCCGTCGCCACCACCGCACTGCCACAGGAAGCCAAAAAACGACTCCAGCGCAGTGGTCATCTTTCGTGAACCGTACTATAACAATGTGCACCAAGCTTAACCGTTCGAAGATGATTGCCGCAATTTGTCGGCCCATGTATGTAGGTGATGCACTGACTTCCTATTCGGGGTTCACAGCGTCCCGAACTATGTGAAGCCCAGCCTAGTGCTTGTGCTGATAAAGTAAAGCTTTGTTTGGTTGTGTGAAATGAACAAAATTTGATACTATTTTCATAAAAAAATCATATTTTTTGAACGGTCTATTTGAACGAATTGACCATCCATTTCAAAAACCATTGCGTCTTAATATTGATTCCATAAATTAGATACAAAAATTGAACTTCCGACATCTAACGTACGGAAAGCTGATTGAGAGAAACCTGTAAGGTCAACAGCACTATGGCAACCAGAAGCGGTAACAGTACACGAGGCATAATGAGGGATTGCGTGTGAAACATCGGTCTCTTGCCCGATAGGAGACGTGACACCCCACGGCGGTTCGCTACTGATTGTTTTTGTTAAATAACCGTACAGATAATGTCTTCCGTAAGAAATTGCAGTCTCTTACTTCCAAACTTTGACTTTAAACTCAACATTGTATTCGTGCTGTTGGCTCAATTTTAAGCTTGAGGTAGATATCAGTCATCCTAATGACATTATAAAATGGCTTATCTTTATTAGATGACATAATTGTAGTTAATATTAATGAAAGCAATTACCCCGTATCTTACTAGTTCGTTTGCTTTCTGCAGTAGCATTAATCTAACTTGCGAATCGTAAACAATAGATTCAATTCACTTAATTAAGATTAGCGGCTCGCCGATGTTCTATTTAGTTAGCGTAGTGGGTCATCGGTGCACTGTTTCGCCATCGTTATCGATCCCGATAGATCCATTCGAGTCGCAAGTCGTGCGAATCGAGTTGACGTTGTATCGATTAAAGTGCAATCTATTCAGGCAGTGTGACGTTGAGGTGTGCGAACAGATGATTTTGATCGGGTGTCTTTTGCGGGGTTTTGAATTTCGAACACGTTTTTTAGTTTTTTTTCTTATTTAACACTGTTCACAATTAGATATTTAGTTATTTCTACACTTTTAAACATGTTGGCTTTATTGTTTGACTCTGGTAAGAGTTTTATTGCTAGGTATATTTTATAATGTTCATTGTATCTATTTTAACTGTAGTTATTCAATGAAGTATATACATACGTTCTAAACGATAGGGAGTCCAGTATAGTCGGGAATAGTCCCGTGGCAATCTCGCTGGTATCGCTTGCAAGCGGCTGGCTAAACAATTGTTCGCAGCTGAGGTGCTGGCTGCGGTTAATTAGGCGCCCCCTGAGAAATCTTCTCTTTTATACGGGATGAATGTGTATAGTATCAATTATTATTCGAGGAATTAAACGTATTTAGCGAATTGTTTCAACTATCAAAACATCATAAGTGTTAATAAATTGCGTTTGATGATAAAGTGGTATATTTTTTGTTTTTGATAAAAACAAATCGTTAATAACACTTATGAGTTAATTTATTTAACATGACGGAGTTTTACGATTTTACTCAAAATTTATATTTTGAAAATCTGTTATGACAATAGGGATCTGTTTTTTTTAAAGGAATTTACAATGTGTCTTTGTACCAAACTTGACTTTAAATAAATCGAAACCCATTATCATCGAGTTAATAAATCAGAAAGTAAAATACCGATCCAATTTAAAACGTCCCGTATAATACTGAAAACAAAGAGGTCTTTTCCCACAGTCGCACATACAGGGTGCGCGATCACGAACTAGCTCGGTGTTTGTATCGCGCGGAAGTGAAATGCCGGCCTGTCACCTACGCCCTTTGCGGTATCGGCATCTGAACGATCGCTGGTGTCGAAAATGGCTCGGTCGATGACAACATGAGGTCAGCGAAGAAGCTTTCGCTTTCACACTTGGATTGTGCTCGTAAATTTGAATTTCGATAGTTCAAGTGTATTTTGATAGTTGTTAAAATGAATTCTTATTATTTTTACGAGGCACTAAACCATGCAAAATGGAAAATGGATAAGGAAGGTGGACCCCAAGTACCTAAATGGGAGCAGGTCTAGGCAGAAAATGAAGAAAAAAACAGATCCAAAAAAAATCCGTTCTGTTTTCAGTTCTCTGTTCAAAAACGATAAAGCTTATATAATAATGTATTCGCAAGATCATGTGTACACATCACTTTGTTCCACGTAAAGTTTATTGAACATTGACTGTGTTTTTTAAGTATTCGTCACGCGCATGACACGTTGTTATTAATGTTTGAAAAAGCCCGGCAATTTTTTAAGAACTTAAGCATTTAGTTACGGTTAATACGCTTTATGAATAAGACGTCGTCGGTTTCTGGACGTTAATCCTTTTAAAAAGTTCGAACATGTCTTTGTTACAAATTTAAAACCTAAAAGATGCGGACTTTTTGCATTGTAGTTACTTTGCAAATTTTTAAGCTCGATGTTTAATCTTGTTTTAGACTCGTACGGTGCATTGTAAAATTGAAAATCCAAAAAGGGTGTACCGTTTTGGGCTTATTTTTAATCTGTTTATATTTTTGTTTGGTAACGGTGTTTTAGGGTTTTTGTTAACAATTCACTAACACTAATCACTTGCACACTTTTTGCACCAAAATTAAAACTGTAACAATAACAAACAATTTGGCATGTTTTTAAATTCTACACTTATCAGATCACACAAACATTGAGAATCTTAACGTCTACCTTTACATAATAAATAATTTGAAGATTTCTTTATTGGACATTTATTATCAAAGGGATTCTTAATCTTAATATTTAAATTTAACCTAAACAATTTACCTACATTTGTAACGACTATTTTTAGTGGCATATAAATATTTATCAAATGTATTGTTCAATATGATCCCTTGTGATAATATTATCATCATAACAACTAATAATCCTTTTTCTCAATTGTTGTAGATGTAGTCAATGCTTGTGGCGGTGAAGGTGATGGAGAAAGCACGATCCAACTACAGCGGTCTCTCTTTCGAAATAGAGTAAGGAATATTTTCATTTATTTCTCTAAACATGAAAATAAAATAAATGATTACAATTCACTATTTGTGAAGTCTGCAGTGTCCTGATTATATATTTTTTATAATCTTACGAAGAATTTATCCCATCATAATATTATATCAAATGAAATATTATATTTTTTTGAAAAAAAATAAATATAGTTTACATTTCAGGAGGACCGCAAAGTTATAAATATTAAAAATATTAGTACCAAACCTTAATTAAAACTCTTATATAATTTTGATCGTGCTGTTAAAATAATTAGTACCCTACAAGCATTTAATGATTTTTTAATATCTTCTGTATATTCTTCGGGGAAATAATAATGGTTTACAAGGTAAGCTTTATTAGAAATAACTAATGAATCGATTTTTGTTACAGAGAAATACATTACAACCCATCCAAGGAGACCATGTACTTAAAATGGTGACATGAGAACTCCAAGACCACTGTGACGTCATCGTCATTAATTCAATTTTTTTTCTCCTTAATTACGTAACAGTATTCGTGCTTCATCATTAACACCGCCAGAATGGGATATTGCAATGTTTTGGTAATAATATTAAGAATGTTAACTTTTTGGTCTCATATTCGGATTTTAATTTCTACGCTGAAATTTTAAACATTTTTTGGATTTCAAAGGTTGTATTGAATTTTGTGATACACGTAATTTGAAACATGCTGTATGTATGGTTATAGTGGCATAAACAAATAGCTTGTAAAGAAATAATTTTATAAATGAATTTTTGTATTCTTTTATCCGTGTCTTATATTTTCCGTAAAATTTCTTTCGCAGTTTTATAAATAAAATGCATTTATGAAATTATTTCAAAGCAGAATAAAGCTGAACATTCTGGTGATTTGTAAATAGTATTTATTAGATTAAGTATAGCGATTAAACAGGCTTAACTGCTTAGCGATATTTTAAATGTAAAATAATATTTATGTTATATTTAAAAAAGACATTGTTATAACTGTTATACATCTAATACGTAGAACGTATATAGTTCTAGAATCATGTAACAGTGGAATTAAAGTGTTAGATATATCAATAATTTGGTATTTATTAACTGATTGATTTGTTTGGTGAGACATTCCAATACTTAAATGTATATTTTGGGTCGTTCCTAATGCGTAGTTGGGTAGGAATAATAAGATTGTTTGTATGGTAAGCAAAGCTTTGAAGTATGTTGTTGATTATCATTTTAATCTCAGAATATTCGTATTTTGTACGTATTACTTGAAAAATTAAAAGGGTACCTTAAACCTAAACGCTTTAATATCTAAAACTGAAATTCTTTTAGTCCATCAATAAAGAGTCATAATTAATTAAAATGGTAGTAATAACGTAATTTGAAGCTCCAGTTTTTCGCTTTTATATTCTAAGAACACAAAGTTAAGTTTTTAACAATACATACGTTTTGCCCGCTCAATAGAATATTGTTTTGTCATTTAATATTTGCAATTATGAGTATATATTTTTTGACACTCATCTTTTGATTCGGGAAATGTGTTTATTAGGTTGATTAATAAAATTGGCTTCCATATAACTTTGCCATATTTCGACGCTTTTGCGAAATACAAGCGGTAAAGTTGTAAAAATTGTTTAACATGTTTATTGTCTTTATACACGATATATAAATGTTATATATGATCTGTCATATAAGACACTAGCTAAACCGCTTACGCTTTATAATCTTTTATGTAAAATTTTACTTGAAACGGTAATTTATATCCCATGTGCCAATAAATGGACAGATGTCTGTCATTAGCCATATTTTTGACGTAGTTTTAGATGTATAGAATTATATTTAATATTTTGACTACTTATATCTATGTATCTATTAATTTTAATTGTGTAGACGATGATAATAAATGATTGAATAATATCTAATGCTTTTATTTAATTTGAATGTTGAAAATATTGTTAATTCTCAGACGTACAACGTACGTACGACGCAGAGTTTGCGTTATTTTGGGGCTCCCTAAATAGGCCGCAAATATAAAATGCACTATGGGAACTAAACGACAGATCAACCTTTTCCTTAATACACAGAACACATCTGATATCGGTCTACGTAGAATGAACAGTAAATGTTCCGTATCAGAAATAGCCTATGCCATGAAAGGAATGATCATAATCACCGATTCGCATTGGGCCCACGAGAGAATAAAGGCCTAATCTCCCCATAGCTTTGCTGTTCGGGAAGGCTGAAACGGTAGCTAGCAGTTGCAATTATTATTAAGAAAAGTTGATAATATCAATTACCCAGTAAAAATCTCAGTCACATGACTAGGTGTCCCGATGCGCGGGACGTCCCGATTTTCAGAGGTCCGAGGATGCGTCAAGATCGGGACGCTAAATGCCCCAAATAAATGCCTAAAATATAAATAAATTAAAGAAATCAGATGTTAATAAAAAATATAATTGTATTGATGCTATTCCAAATGGCACGTCATCAGCGTCACATCAAATTTTTTTATAGTTACCTGTCCCGATCTGTTACCTCAAATCGCGACTTCTTGGCCTCATGTCCCGATTTAAAACAAACGGGACCTAGCAACACTACTGACTACCCTCACAGCTTGACTAAGGGGAGATGGGGCAGAAAACCCATATGTAGGCACAAGGCACAATATCGTCTACACATCTAAGTTAGTAGTCGAGATCAACAGCTTAGCTTATTTCCTCGAGCAAGTTTTTTTTGTTTAAGAATCTAATGGCCAATCATTGCGAAATGACTAGCAGTAGCCGTTACTCATCAATACTGAAGCGTATGCATAGGAAAACTATTTCCTGTAGGTAAGGAAATAGTTTTCCTATGCATACTAGTCCCAGTAATTAATCATATCTAGATTAGGTTAGTTTTGGTACTCCACGGTGATTCAAGTTACTACTTGAATCACCGTGGAGTACCAAAACTATGAATAATCGGATATGCCACAGTATTATCAATATTTCCAATCACTTACTCATTTATTACTTGAAATTAATCTAATAATTTTGCTAGTATAGAAATACAGACACAGTAAAAGACATCTGGAGATTAATATTTGTATGTATAGCAAATTAATTCCGCAATATCCACTGCCTTCTCATTAAATACCGTATATTCTTAAAAAACCTTTGTATTTTCTAAATAGGTATAGTCTAGTTTACCCTTTCATCCCTAGGGGATGAAGGGGTAAGCTAGCTTGTAATTTTTAGGTTTCATACCAACCTCACTCGCAAATAGTGGATCCCAGCAAATAGTCAACGAGATTCTGGTGTTCTCGTCACATGCATGCTATAAGCTATTCAGGAAAGGCTTAGGTAGGGCCTAGCCCTGAGGGCTGGTTAATTGATATGCTTCAGAATAGAAGACCCTCTGACGATTTTCTTAAATTTTCGGCAACAGTAAGTACTAAAATACATGGAAAATTTAGTAAAGGACTTGAATTTTGTAAGTCACCTACAGCTCGAAAGTAATCCGCCAAGAATAATTATGTTATATCTGCCTTAAACTCCCACTACTCCATATTCACTAACAAAGTCCACTGCTGGACCAGGTCTTTGCTAATGTCATCATCATTAGAGATTGCCACCTTTTGCGCTTATTCAATCTGGATAGACCGCCAGAGCTTCATTCGCTATTTGGTAAAATTCATATGAGCAGTTCAAATGAGTCTCAAATGTATGCTAGGATCCTTTAAACCCCAAGTGTCTACCATAAACACTAAAATTTACAGTCATAAATATGGTGGTAATCTTAGCTAATATTTTATTTAGTGTTACGGATGTACAATGCACCAAACATCTGAATGGCATGAGTCAGCAAGTCAACAATTAAGTTGACAGGAGCGTCTATAACGAGTACCGAAACGCGGACTCGTGCAAAACCAGAGAGGCGACGGCATTAAATTTATACAGCTGTATAAATTCCAAGAGTGTATAAGTTTTAGGTAGGGTTGACAAAATACAACACGATGTCTGAACAACC